>UELV01085799.1:0-13533 GCA_900490015.1 Megastigmus stigmatizans | reverse complement strand
GGCAGCGCGTCCATCAAAAGCTCGGAAACGGCCAGGGAAGCGGACGGATATGTGGCACGCTGCTCTCTCTCTCTCTCCCTCTGCGAGAGGGCAACAAAACCATGCGCCGGATACGCGACACTTGTCGACACTCGTGAGTCGCCACATGAGTTGCTCGTGTGTGTGCATTTCTACTCTGAGCTTCGTGGCTCTGTCTGACTATCACGATATCGTACTACTTGCTCGTCGAGCTTTTGTTTTTTTTTTACCTGGAAATGGGGTTTTTAGGGAATTTTTGTTTAGGAATGAGAAATCGATGAGTTCTAATGAAGCGGATTGTGTGGGAAGGGTGAAAATGTTTTATTTTACAAATTCAATAGTTATATTAGTTCGGTTATAGAGTATCGTAACTATACTATCAGAAGACTTAAGCGAGATACTCTTATAAAAGTAATATGTACTTAATATCACGTTTTAAAAGTGATTTTAATTTTACTGCATGAATATATTTACATTAACATGTTCTCATCTAGAGCTTGAAATATTTATAGTAAATATTAAGTATGACAATGTGAATACTTCAGTTAGAAGACCATATGTGTGACTTTAAAGTATAATATTCGACTTTGGAAGAATTCTTACTTACATATATATAACAATCTAGGAAACACGTAAAACAAAGGTAGTCCACATTTAATACGACAGGGATTTGAGAGAAAGAAAAGGATAGAGTGTGAGAGTGGGAGAGTGACAGAGAGAAGCAGAGCGACTGAAAATTTACACCGCTCGTGGAACACCGTAGAACAAGGCTTAAGCCCTTCAGACGCGTAGAGAAACGTTTCACACACACAGAGAGAGAGAGAGAGAGAGAGAGAGAGAGAGAGAGAGAGAGAGAGAGGGAGAGAAATAGGAGGGCTGGAGTAAGACCGAACGTGTACAGCGGAGGAAGAGATGCGGAATTGGTGGAGGAAAATCGAGGGAGAGAGAGAGAGAGAGAATGAGAGGACGTGTGCGTGTTCGACCAATACAAGGGAGATCGCGGTGCGGCTCGCCATCGGAGCTAGAGCAGCGAATGGAGGGAAGTAGCACAGGTGTCCTTCGCAGGCTTCACGTAATTTCGCGCGTCAATTTACACTGAGCGTTCGTGCTGTCTCTCTTCGCCTTTCTCTCTTCCTGTCCCACACTCTCTCTCTCTCTCTCTCTCTCTCCCACCTACTGTTTTACGTAGTGAAGGCGCCAGCGTATGGTAATCATTGTGAAGAGACGAAAAAAACACCTGAAAATTCATTACTTACGGAGGAAAAAAAACCGATTTGCGTGAAGAGTAATTTGATGATAGCCGATTGGTTGGTTTCATTTGTTAGAGAGAAATGTCCACTTTAAAGTCGCGCGTTAAATGTTAAAAAAATAAGACTATTATTGAACATTCCTCTCGACCCATCTTTATTCGTAAAATAATAATAATTCCCAGGCTTGTATCCAAAATCCATCAATGCATCTCGACTAATAACAACAGAACAGCCATATCCAATCCATGCGACAGTCGCAGTCATAATAGACATATACTTTACCCATCCACCTGTAAATTGCACATACGGTATATATATATGCAGCACGACAGAACTTGATCGTTATATATCTCGCCTCGAGCGCGACACTTACCCCACACATACACACGCGCAGAGAGGGAGAGAGAGAGAGAGAGAGAGAGAGAGAGAGAGAGAGAGAGAGAGAGAGAGAGAGAGAGAGAGAGCGATGGAAGAGAACTAGCAGTGCGCAGTCTCGGCTTTATAGGTCCGAAAGCTGGACGAGCGTTTCTCTCTGGTTGCCCCTTGGCTGCTCCTACGATGTGCTACGCGCGGACTATATCGTACATAGGTATGGGGTATGGGGAAGGTCGGGATGTTTTAATAGACGAGCGGACACAGGCGAAATTACGCGTCGGGCGCGAGCAGGCGGTTTCCCTCGTGATTGCGCGCCTGATTGGCAGTCAAGAGTGCCGTATACCTCTCTCCTGTTTTCCTCTTTCTCCCTCTCCCTCTCGCGCTCTCTCTCTCTCTCTCTCTATCTCTCTGTCACTCCCGATAATACACGTCGTGGTGTGTACGGAGAGGAAAACGCACCGATGACTTTCTCACCGAGCCTCGCTCTAGAGGCTGTACGGAGATGTCAGAGGATGAAGATGCGTTACGTGTGTGTCTACGTTTTGATGTATTGTAATGGCTCCTGTGTACGGCTGGACTTTGTTATGCTTGGCGTTTCTGTGGCAGGATGGGAAATATTTCAAGCTGAGGAAGAGAAATTCGGTGAGGTCTTTGCGCACTGAGGGAAATTCTGGGCACGCTGTAAGGGGTAGAATCTGTCAGGTGCATGGATGAATCGCTGCGAGCATGGGGAATCTTGATTCAATTCAAATTGTTTATTAGAGGATTAAATGACTTCATATGTCTATTTAGAAAACATACATACAGTTATGTATGGTATATAAAAAACAATCATTTTGTTTATTGCGGAATGCAATTTATTGATAAATATCTATATTACTTTCATAATAAATGAATATAGTCTATTGATTAATGCAATCGAGTGAACAATGAAATTAAAATTTTTTCTTTGTAAAATGTATTTATTTTGCATTTAGAACCAAATGTAAAATTTCACGTTTTGAAATGGAGAAAATTGTAATACAAACGAGAATTCATTATTTTCCAGTAAAACAATAGCATTCACCGCAAATAGAAAAGCTTTATATACCGATTGTATGCATGTCATATTTTAATTAAAAAAAAAACTAAACTACAAAATTGAAATTAAATATCCTATTTTTAAATAAACCGCTTCCCTTTAACAATTATTGTTCTTCCGATAACATCAAATGCTTTTTGTTATTACAAACATATATAAAAATAGCCAATTGATTGCAAGAACGACGAAGCACGTCTCTATAATCTTCCTCTATGAAGAAGCAAAAGTTTCAGCGGAAGAAACTACTTTCTGAGTGCTCTCGTTTATATATTTCTCGGCGATAATGAATGAGAGATGCTCTCTCTCTCTCTCTCTCTATTTCCCAGCACGCGGCAGATTGTCATCGTAAAATTCGAGAAATCCAATGAGGTAAACGGTCAAGTCGAGGGGGCCGCAAATGGAGGAAGCGAAGAGAGCCACGGGAGAAAAGAGGAAAGGAAAACAATGACCCTCTTAGAATTAATTAACGGATCTATCGAAATGACAGAAGTTATGAATTGTGCCGTAGCACGCGCCTCTCTTGGGGGGTGAAGTACGAAAGAAAGCGAAAGATAGAGAAGGAGAGAGAGAAAGAGAATGAGAAGTATTTGATTAAATTAGGTAATTTTACTTCATTGCGGAAAATGATGGGGAAAAATTGTTACGAAATAATGATTGAAAATTAATAGCGCAGCATTTCGCGTCAATTATGTGGGATTAAGAAAACGTATTAGAGTGCTATTTTGATAAAGCTGTGGTTGCATTGAAAAATTATACGATTTCATTCAAAATCGACAGAAATCAAATTTAGCTATATCAGTTTAATAAACTGTCTATTTTTCGAGATTTCAGCGCTTAATTTTGATAGTCTATTCAACGTTTAACAATTAGATCCTTCATCGAGAGTTTTTTAATTGGGTTACGTCTAATAGAGGCAGAATCAGAAATCCGAGTAAAATTAATCGGATATCTGCAAGAGTTTACATTCCGATTCAAACTCGACGGAATTGTAACATTTTTTTATAATAACCTCCAAAGGGTTATTGTATTAAATTCAATACACCTTTATCATTATTTAATAAAATAACTTTGCGTTAATTATATTATAACAACAATATAATATAATTATAACAACAATTTATGTATATAATTCATTGATTGATGTTTCGAAATTAATTATTAGATTAAACATATTCTTCAGATCTTCATCAAGAAAGTATTTAAAATTGACAATCCAATACCAGCTACATAATTTGAACAATTAAATGACAAATTCTACTAATTACTAGCTACATGTTCATCACGTAATTGCCTAGTTTTTATTTGGAAAATAAAATGTAAAATCACGAACTTTGTAAAAGCTTTTCCCAGCCACGCATTTCAACAGGCATAAGAAGCAGACAAACAATAATACCTATTCCGAAGAAGCAACTTTAAAGCGTCCAAATCCACCAACACCCCGCTTATTAACCCTAAAAAATGCAGGCCGAACAGTCCGGAAAAATGTGTTAGTTCAAAGGTTATTTCCATGTGTGTCCCCCATAAAATATTACACGAAACAAAAACAAAGGCCCATAGCTGTAGAGAAAACAGAGAACCATTGCATTTCGTTAATAACGATAACAGCCGGATTAGAAAGCGCATAAATATCAAAGGTGAGAGTGGAGTCTAATAGGGAAACGCTCGCGCTCGGACATGTGGTCTCCCCAAACGGAATAGTCAAGTGCGTGATCCGCAAAGCGAGAGAGAGAGAGAGAGAGAGAGAGAGAGAGAGAGAGAGAGAGAGAGAGAGAGAGAGAGAGAGAGAGAGAGACGGACAAAGTCCTTTGTAGCTCCTCTCCCTCTCTCTCGCCTTGGTGTCCGTAAACAGCGACCCGATTATCCCTGGCGTTGGTGCACAATTCATAATGCAGGGTAAAAACAGGTCAGCGATTACCCAGTCGCTGCCTCGGCCCCTATATACCGCTTTTGTATCACAGCCCAAAAGCCTAGCTGCTCCAATGTCGGATTCCCTCTGCGCACTTTCTCTTTTTACACACAGCCCCCCAAGCTCAATTTGGGCTTTACTGTACTTTGAATGTGATAACGGCTGCAAGAGTGAGACGTTGATCCGCTTGTGTGGGAATTATTACTGCTAATGGCCCACTGGCACAACCTGTGTAGCGCCAAATAGAGATTGTTTGTTGGACGTGTGACTGCTACTTGTATGTCTTCCTCATTGGAGATGCATCCGCGTTTGCTCGACTGGCCGTTGACGCGTTTGCCGCGTGTGTACTGTGTGCGATGACACACGGATCGGAGTGGATTGTTCGCGTTGCGCTTGAGCAAATGATCAAAGTATAGCGTGTTATTTTCTCGTCTAAATGAAGAGGGCCGCGTATAGTGCGTAGGTGCTACCTTTCTGTCGCGTACGTCTTCATCGATCATCCTTAACTTCCTTGGCTCCTGGAGTGGCCCGATGATTAAATACAATTATTTGATGATACATCATCTCGACCATAGCAATTTATATTTCACTGATACGCGTAGAACATCCAATTACTTACTCCAAAACAATTTTTTTCGTTAAATGTTATAATCATTGGCAGGACAATGTTATCTTCTAAACAATAATACGAATCGAAATAGTTCTCCATCTCGGCATTTTCCAATGTCGCGCACAAAGCCCTTCTCCAGGCAGCTACAGTTCGAATAATTCAAGAAACTCGACAAGCCTTGATCTCCTCCAACTTTTTCCCAACATCTATCACCAGCGAAAAGGGAGTAAAAAGGCTGAAGCGCTCAGGAAAGAAGAAAAGAAAGTGAAAAAAAAAGAAGCAAGGGAGAAAGAAAGAGAAATAATGAAGAACACAGAGTAAATTCCATTGGATGATCCAAGGCGCTTTACGTCACTGTCTAAACTTTTTAATGTACTGCGTAGGCACTCCTGTCGTATACGTATAGTAGCGGACAATGATGCACATGTGCTGCAGCCACGAGGGAGTTCGCAAATAGAATACTCAACAGCATGGAGAGAGGGAAGTAGCAGCGGCAGAGAGACAGAGACAGAGACAGAGAGAGGGAAGGATGCCAAAGGTCGTTTTGAGGAAGACAAAGAGACGATCGGTCGTCAAAACTTGAGTATATGCCGATAGATGTGTGTATATATAAGGCAGATCCCGCGAGTCGTCGACAGGCCAGAGATGCCAGTTGCTGCTGCTGCTGTTGTGCACACGTAGCGCTGATCCTACATTTATTCCATACGTCGGCGTATAGACTACAAAGGGTATATAAGTAATGCGATTCCGATGTCCGCTTATATTCAGAAGCGCCTCGCGATTCTCCACTGACTGCGCTAAGTTGTACGAGGGACGCACTTCCGGAAGAAATTGTCTCGTGGATATTGGAGTTGTCTGTCACTTTTCAACATGTCCGTGCTGAGATTCGTGGTAAGTTTTTGATAAAATTCAGCTCTGGCTACCGTAAAACCTTGAAAGTTTTTATCTCTTTCATGCATGATCATGGTGTAGATCACACATACTTTCCAGTGTATTTTTAAATAAAATTATTATTTTATACTTAAGGGATACTTTGACACTAATGAAATACTATACATCAACTATAAAAACGAAACAAAAAAAATATGAAAAATAAAAGAGCAACGCGATCGATAAGGAAAGATGGGAAGAGAGCAAAAGAAGGTGAGCTATACGATACATAGTATCGGACACAAAAGGGTAATAGAGGTGTAGGATACTAGAAAGGCAGAGGAGAGAGAGAGGGAGAGTAGGAGAAGGGGAAGAAAGAAGAGGAGGCGAGAGGAGGAGGCGAGTGAGCGAGCGAGGAAGGCAGATCGGAGGGGTCCCATGTGCCCGTCACGGGTTTTACAAGTCCATAAAAAGAGGAATTTTAGGACTGAGTTAAATATTGCCAGCGGCGCGCACTGAATTTCAAGCGTTACTCTTGCCTGCCTGCCTGCGAGAGAGAGAGAGAGAGAGAGAGGGAGAGAGAGAGTTCGAACAAATAACTATACGAGCGCGCGATGCGAATTGCCGCGAACTTTTTTCTCCTTCTCTCCTCTACCCGCCTGCAACCCCCGCTTCTTCTCTAACTCTTATTAAGGCTCAGGCGCAGCTGTGATAGTTCAGTGGGGGCGCGAATTATCGTCGAGTGTGCTAGCGAAAAAAAAACTCGTTCTCATACTTTCTAACTCGGGGATGCATTCTTTTTTTTCGTCTACCGATGGCCCGTATTTTGAGCTCTTTACTTTCGCAGTTTAGTATATGCTCGGCGGGCCACTGAGGAAAGGCTGAATGCGTTATCCCAGCGTACGAACGGATAATTTTCTTGTAATGGTACTTTGCATATGTGGCAAAGCTTTTGGAGTGAAGGTTTAGTTCATAGGTTTGGCTTAAAAGTTTGATTGCTTTCGAATCTTCGTTACACTGGTCGAGTGAATATTAAACTCGATGTCTTTAGTTGGAGTGGTTTTGAATTCTGTTTGGAAGGCACTTCCTCTTCGAAGTGACATAAAGAACACTGGTTACGTAAATGGCAAATAAAAATAAAGAGACCAATATTATTTGGCTGATTATTGTTACGTATTGTGGAAGCGATCAGAATAGCATAAGCAATAATGTGCTAATAATAAAGCTACGAAGATTGCCAATAGTTTGGCAGCTTCGGTAGATAGAGGCCGGGGCATTATCAGCATTTCCGTTCTGCTCCCTTTTACTGGCACAGCGACAGAATACGGAAGAATCGAGATTTCCTTTTTAACTGTTTAATCGACTGGCTGCTATCTTATAGTTGCGCATTTAAGCAGCCCCTTTTTCCTGAAGATACATTTTGCAGCATCATTTATTAGGCTTTATTCACAACTCTTTTTACATAACCAATTGGTGAAAGCATACGTGAGCTTTTTACTTACAAAATTCTTGTTGAGTATACAAGACTGTATTATCTATTTTTGTGAATAAAAAGTACATGAAGTAACATGATAAAGTAAAAATTTCTGTAGTCGTTAAATATTTATTCATTAAATATATATTCTTTCTATATTCTTTAAATGAATTTCTATATGCTCAGTATGTGACAATAAACGTCATATTGGATAGAGATAGTACAATACCGGTATTCACTTAAAACAAATAGAGTACAAACTCATTTGATTGCACATATTATACTTAACATATATGCAACTACGAAACTTTTCCATTCTAAGAATCGAAGATGCGCCGAACGCGTCAACAGTCATATACACACATCGGCGTAGGAAACGTATCCCGAGATACAATAGTTCGGGAACGCGCACGCACTTAGACAAGATGCGCGCTACTCGTACTACCTTCTTCTTCCCGGGCTGTTATGCAAAAAAGACCGCTGTCGCACCGTCACCATAAAAAATAAGCGGACTCCTGGGCGTGCACGCGAGCAAATGCAAAACGACGTCTTGGGGAGAAAAAAGTAGGAAGGTTGCGGCGGACGGAAATTTGCCGAATGCATGGAACTGAGAAATGCGAGCTCGAGTCGATTGGGTGGCTGCGTAAACCTAAAAAAATGTGTAGAAAGTTCTGTTTTAGGTGAATGGAAGTATATTCTTGTGCGTATTTTGGATGGAAAGGTTGAGTGTATAACTATTAATTGTATTTAATAGGCGTAGGTACATGATCCTTTTCAATCTCTGTTGATCTTTTTTGTCATAATCTAAGACATTTTATTTGTTAGTTGACTAGAAGCTGTTAAGGGTTTTAGAAAATACAGGCAGATTTAGGTAACCTGTTACATTTTAGAAATCCAAAATAGAATAGTTTTCATATTACTTAGAGCAACAAGGAGTAGTGCATGGTCAGAGATGTTAGCTTAGTTCTTTTTTTAATTTGAAGTATACAATGCATCATCTTGGAATAAAACATAAATTTTCATTCAAATTGCTGTAATTTAAGAGTTGCAAATTGTAAACCTCATTCTTTGTCCAGATGTTTGCGGTTAATTAATGAATAATTTAAAAACACTGACTTTTAAAAAAGTTTTATAAATTAATGCAAAATACAGATCAAATTGGTACATATGTCAGTGGATAAATGCAGAATTACTAAATACAAGTGCGCGTGCAGAGAGAAAGAGCGAGAACTTGAAAAATTTGCATCTTTATTGCTCTTGTATATGCACGCAAACAATAAAGTTGCAGCATTAAATGGAAACAATAGAGCGCGATAGTGGGGCTCAGATACACACCGGGGCTATGAAAATTTTCGAATATAAATAATCTTTTCTGCTTTTCCTGCGTTTCTTTGTACTGCTGCTTTTTTTTATCGTTATAATAACTACTGTAGCGATGTCGAGGCTAAGGGAAAATGTTCACTAGGGAACGTAAGATTCCATTTTCAACCCCTCCGACTCGATCACTTCATCTATCCAAGACTGGGCTTCTATGACGTTAGCAAAAAGTCCAGGCTTGTATCGTTGATGACATACCGCTATGGACGCTATTCCAACTTGGACATACCGTTTGTTGTCATCTTTCAGTGGACAAATTACTGGACTACCTCCGTTGCCCTGTATATTAAAGTCTCGTGTTAACATGTCTTATAGTTTTATAGTGTCAAATGAATGAAAAGCCAACTATTCAACAAATGTTTCAACTAATGAAATTCTTTGTGAAAGCAGTGCAATTAACAATATTTGATTAGATGAACACACTTGCATCTTAGCAAACAAAGGCTCATGGAGTAGAATCGCTGTTATAAAGGCTTCATAATTGTGTGACAATAGGAATGAAGCGTGAAACAGTGATAAACATAAGTTACCGTGCACGGCGCTTTAAATCGTTCATCCCCGGCGCAGACGACGCTACTGTGTATCTTATATTTATCGTCATTGTAAGTCTGTCTGAACGTGTTTTCGCAGGTATTGCGTCTCAACACTTGTACGCCAGACTTTTTCAAATGTCTTCCTTGTTCATTGATAGCTGGAGGATTATTTGGTTTCGATTAAATTCTGTAGGCCTAATGCTTCGCAAATTTTATTTACCTTCGCGATCTTCACCCCAACCGGTTTGTATGCACGCAGTATGATTGAAACTCGCGTATGCATCAGCCAGACAAATTGAATTGACGTTTGAATTAGACTCTGCCGATTTTTCGAGTATCAGAATGGCGTAGTTGTTAACGTATCCCTTAGCAGAGAAATTTGGATGTACGTATATAGACTTTACGTTAATCTCTTGCAGAGCCTCGTGTTTTGATTTCCAATTGAGCATCCCAATACGGACTTGTACATCAGCTGACTTCAACCTGTGTTTAAATTGCGCCAGTATTAATCCAAAATCAACATAAGTTTTATCAATAAATTTCCATTACTAACTTATATACTTCATGAGCAGAGGTTAGGACGGCCTTCTCGTTTATCAAGGAGCCTGCACACAGGTAAGTCGTCGAGTCTTTTTTTAACATCACAGCCACCATCCACGGGAATTCGCCATGAAGTGCATCTTCATTTTCGCCAAGTTTGACGCCAGTAGCATTACCACCGCGATAACCACAAGCCCACTTTTCCACTGGATCTTTACCGGTAGACTCATCGGGAAAGAAAGTGTTTGTGTTTGGACTACTATTGGCGAGATTGCAGCATACATCGACTGCGATAGTGCACGATGGCCGGGGTCTAGCGTGAAGATAAAAATTGATTTATCGAGCTCGCACTCGCTTGTCCGAGACAACGAAAGAGGAGGTGTCAATCAAGTACTATTTCGGATTTTTACAATGCAACTATAGAAATCAATATTGACTAAATTAATTTGTATTTGGCTATATAATTATATCAGCATTATTCGACTCCTTTTAAATCAGATTTAAATTAAAAAATAAAATATTTGAATATCTATAATTTTCGGAAATTCACGGTTTAGTGATAGAATACATTAATCTCATAGAGGATATAGGAGATTGTATTTATCATTCAATTGTTCCTTAAATAATACAGTTATTGAATCTGACAAACTATATATTAAATATACAACGAATCTATAAATTTGTAATTATTATTTATTAAATGTTCTCCACGTAGAATCATAATTTATGCAACATGATAATAATATATATATGAGAATTCTAAATTTGGATAAAATAGCTATTTGATTTAATTTAATATAATTATTAACCGTAGAAAATGAAAAATGGAATTATGAATTAATATTGTCAACATTTTTCAAATCGAGTTACTCAGCTCATCAAAATTTAAATCAGATAGCTTACCGGTTTTCATCGTATGTACGCATTTCGTGGTATTCACTAACAACTCCCTTCAATGTATAATTATATTCACACTCATCATAAGATACACATACACATTGAAGCTGATCTTGAGCCATCACCTCACCATACAAACACATAATTAGGATAAAGCATAGATGAATATAAGATTTCATCCTGAATAAATGTTACTTTAGATTTGTCACTTCTTAATACTAAAAAAAACAAAAATCGGTTTCAGATTCAAATGCATTACTTAAGTAGCTGGTAAATAAACAATCTTCTGTTCATTTTGTAATGAAAAAATATTTTACGTGCTGCGGAATTCATTAAATGCAATTGAATAATGGCTAATATTACTGCAACGCCAACGGAATAGATAAGCAAAATTAGAGACAAAGATTGAAAATGGAAGAGCGTGTATGTAATAAGCAATTACAGTCTATTAATACATCATTTAATGTTCAGAAATTTTTAAGATATTTATTTGCTTATTACACATATAAATTAACGATTACCATTTATATTGTAGTATTAAATTTGTAATTATTTATAAATGTAAAGATTTTTTTATAAAATACATCTTTTAACTTATTTTAAAACATACTAACTTTACCACTATATTTTTTATTAAATCATTTAATAATTTTTTACTATCTAGAAATTAAAGTGTACGAGAAAATGGTTTTAAAACTAATATACACACATAAAATTTTTACTAAGTTGCTTTTATATAAAAAAAAGTATTCTTTGAAAATATACAAACGAGTTTTGATGTATAAGATTATATAGATACGATTAAAGCACCTACCCTTGTGTTTATAAAAATTATGTACAAGAATACTATAACAATGTAAAATTATATCTATATCATTGTATACTATTTTATTGATATCGAAAAAGAATTCGTGCCAAATCATTTTCTAGGAAGAACAACATACTCAAATTTCAAAAAGATCGGTGATGGGGATATAGTCTGACCGTTCGAGTTGAGATGGATTTGATCACAGAGTTGACGATAATGATAAAAAAAAACTATTACTCACTGCTTGTGTCCTGCTTTGGTTGATTTCCAGGTGACGTAACCCAGTTGACTTTCATCTCCTGTAACACAAAAATAGAAAAAAAATTATAAAATATTACCTCTAGTCATATTGGTCGAGTGCATTAATAACTTTAATCTATTTTATAAGCCCTAGAAATTTATAAGCCTATACAATATAGAATTTTGTTCAACGGAAAACTGAGAAGTAAAATGAAATTATTTTTCCACCTTTCATCTGCTATTTTCATTCCATAAGCTCCTTTCAACTTAAATAAATTATTGTTATTATTAGAACTGAACTGAATGTAGCAGTTATTAATGTGAATAAACCCATTTTAGTTTGAATATTTTATTTCTTGTTCTTCATTATTAGAATGCTTGGGAGGAAGCTGCTCATCTTTATTTATTCAAACATATTGGGCATTTGTTAGAGATGGATTTGATTTAAAAAAATGCAATGTGTCAATTTTAGTTATTTCAATAATAAAAAACGCTATGAATAATAAATAGTCTCCTACATAAAACTCGTATAGAAATTATAATGTAAAGCAATGTGGGTCAAACTGTATTTTTATCAATATAAAAGAAATCTATTGTATATGAGTTTAAATAAAAGTTGAATTTAACACTAGAAAACAAACAGATTAGATAAATTGGAACGATGAAAGTAATAATCACTTATTTGTTACAAATTTTTACGTGAAAAATAATCGATTTCAAGAAAGATTGTAAAGCAGCTCCGTAAAGTTTTTGTAAAATCAGTGTGCTTCAGAGTTTAAACGGAAAATTCCTGGAAGAAAAATATATCTAAAGCCAGAAGCTTTACAGGTTATTTTCACCATGATCTTTATTCATCAATTCAATCTGCGGCTACGTATTTCAAGCAAAGATCCCAAGAGCCAGAAAATAGTGGAACTCAACCACTCCGGTATATATACTTTCGTTTCTCCGCAGCATCACTATGCCTTAGCTGAACACAGCCGAAATGATACATAAGGAAGGGCAAGAGAAATGCTCTCTCACTCGCCTGCACTGCAGTAGCATAGGCATGTACTTAACATCCGCGCAGACGAGGAAGCATTCGAAACAAACGGCCAGTGCAGCTGAATCCCAGCTCTGCAGCGGAGGGATTTGACGGTGTTTCGCCAACTTTCGGCTCGAAAGTAAGAAGGAAATCCGAGGGAAACAAGCGAAGCTCCGCGCCAGGGGTAGCGAAAACTTTGCCCTGTGTAAGGGGCAAGATCCTCGCTCGGCTGCGGGATAACGGTTTAGTCAATGAATAAATAGAAAAAGGCTCGCGGTCGCAACTTGGACTCGGCTGCCTGCACTCTCCGACCTTTTTAGAGCTGCTGCCGCGCGCCGCAAGCGGTATAAACAATCGAGCAAGAGAAGAAATTACCTTCTACGAGGCTTACGGGAAGAAGTCATTTTTATAATTCACCCAGGGCAATCCAGACGCTCTCCACATTAATCTGGATAACACAAAACACACACACACACACACACACACACACACACACACACACACACACACACACACACACACACACACAC
>UELV01085798.1:0-14456 GCA_900490015.1 Megastigmus stigmatizans | reverse complement strand
AGAGAGAGAGAGAGAGAGAAGGGAGGCGAATAAGAAAGCACCAAGTCCTGTACTATATATACAGCCTCTCTATATATAATAAGCGAGAGCTGCACAGTTTTATCACCTATAGCACCAACCCGCACACACACACACACACACACACACACATAGCAGCGTACGTATATGCGAATCGCGACAGGTGCATATCCACTGCACGCTTGGAAATCCTAATGATGTAGAGGCGCGCAACGTGTACATCATGGTAGAGCTATTCGTTCGTATACACTCGCGCTCTGGGATATATAGTCTCCCGGCTTTACGAGCCAGGGGGGCTCGTCTCTCTCTCTCTCTCTCTCTCTCTCTCTCTCTCTCTCTCTCTCTATCTCTTTCTATGCGTCACAGGTATATACGCGGTGTATGTAGCGGCGGCGGTGACGCGAGACCTGCGTGCCCGTTGCACGTGAGCTATATGTTATGCCGCGGTGTGTATAGTATTTTGTCCCCGAGTCAAAACATCAATTAGCATATACCCGTCGTCACTCGCCTACGAGCCTGTTTATAGTGTATGGCTGTGTGTGCGCAGCGTGTCGTCGTATCTTATGTGTATCGACAGCGATCGCTCTCTCTCTCTCTCTCTCTCGTCAAGCTCTTTCCTCTTATATACATATAGACATACAAGATATATATATATTGGTTTTGGGTTATACGCGAGTTTCTCTCTCGCACGAGTTCATCCCGCATCCGTGCATGTATAGGTATATGTATAGATGTAGAGTGAGAAAGTACGTTACATAGATGTATATAAACGGGTAAACGGGCGAGAGAGGCGGCTTGTAATGATATATGCAAGCCGGATTTTGCGCCTTCCGAGCTTCCACTGCTGCTGCTGCTACTGCTATGCGCCTCGACTTATATATAGCGAGGAATCAATTTTCCTCTTTACTGGCGAAAGAGAAAAAAAGGGAGGAAAATGCGTATGCATACGAGGAAAGTGAAAAAAAAATCTAGAAAAATCGAAAGGAGGACGCGCTTGTCAGCTCTTTCGATGTGTCATTGATCAATTTAATTGGTACGAAGAAATTTTCTGTTGAAGTTTTTTTTTTATTCAGACGGTTGCGAATATTGCTAGTTTTTCGAGTGTTCCGTCTGGAGAGTGATTGAATTTGTAATTGGGGAGAACTGGGATGAGTTGCGGAAAGGAAAATTGTTTTGGCCGAGGAAAAAATAAGTGTGTTATTTTGCCACGGCTATGTATATATATATCCGGGAAAATTTGAAATTGTAATTTTACTAAAATCGTTAGCTGCCGATCTTAATGGTGGCGCAAAGGCACAGTTGAAAAAAGCGGCGAGCGATCGAGATTATATTTACGACCGAATAATCGTAATTTTGGAATTTTTAACGAACGGTAATTTTCTGCCTCACCATTAGCATAGTAATAAAAAACTTCCGTTCGATTTAGTGCCTTTCTTGTGTGATATTTCGTATAGGCAAATATGACATACTGTAGACGTAAGGCATAGCGTCTAGCAGACTCGCACTTTATTGCAACATTATCAGTACATTTACGGATCTCGATCTTGTAAATATTTTTGCAACAGAATACTTGACCAGTCAGCAATATCCTATTTTTTTACATCACGCAACAAATTAATTTTGTTCTGTTTTTTCCACCTCCTGTTTCAACATCCCCATACCGTCCGATTTAAAAATATCTCACGCGCTCGAAAACAGAGAGAGTAATACTCGCGAAAAGTGGAAAAAGACGCGTCATTTTTCAAAGAGTAAAGGAACGAAAAGGGATAAAAGACCCCTATAATTTTCCCCCCACTAGAAAAACTATCGTGGCACACATTCTCTGACAAACGCCGCAAGTTCGAAAGCGCCGAAAAAAAGCTCTCGCGCGCACACTCTGCAAAGAGAGAGAGAGAGAGAGAGAGAGAGAGAGAGAGAGAAGCTCGCACACACAAAGTGCGAGCGCGCTCACGAGAACGTAATAAACAGGCGTATAAATCTATTTCAAGGCCGTACGCTCGGTATAGCGACGGTAGCGGCGAAAAGCCCGCGATGATATCCGAAACCCTCTCCTCTATGACTTAATAATGGCACTTTGGAGGGTCTCTCGCGCACGAAAGCTCCTATATAGAGAGAGCTTCTGCTGCTGCCGCAGCCCGCGCGTATATACGCTTTAGACCATAAATATACCGAGGATCGCACGACCGAGTGTTTACGGAAGTATGCCATACGACTATAAACATATTGAGCGCGGAGCAGCAGCAGCAGCTTCTCCGCGTTCTTCAGCTTGTTTTTTCTTTTTGCTTTTCTATTCCATTATAAGCATCGCCGATAAATCCAGGCTCGCGTCACTTGCCGCGAGTCTCCGATCGTTTGCGCAGATTCCATTTGTTTGCTCATTACGTTATTGTACATAGATGCGCTCATCAGCTGACTCGTTGCGCAATATCGCGTCTGCGGCTGATATGCCTGCGGAGTTTAGCTTTTAATTCCTTTCTTGCCCGATGTTAATTGTAAATAGATGTGGTGCGCGTGTGCGTGCGAAGGCGGGGTCTCGTCGCGCGACGTTTTATTCGCTGGACTTTGGAACGGTGCTGTGTATATACTATATAGCGAGACTCACGTGTGGATGACGCTATAGAACTGTATGGTCGAGAGAAGAAAAAGGCTCGTCGCTTTGTATCCGTGTACGTGTGTGTCGTGTGTGCGTGCGTACATATATGAGAGATATCGTGGAGAGGCAGAGTTTGCTTAGTCACCTGCGAGCTAAGCGAAAAAAATGTTTTCTCTCTCGTTCTTGACAGAATTTCTAAGTATCCTTGCGTATGCATGTTTCTCGCCGCTACAAGAGAGTCGTTTCGGTTATTTTTATTTCGCTCCTCAGCGTTACGTGCGCGGGGACGTAGCCTACTATTTTGCACTTTTATAGGGTACAAAGTACGAATACCGAAATGAAAATGATATTAAATTTTTACGATGGTTCACTGACGATGGTGTGAATTATTGAGAAATACGTCATTGGTAGTTTTTGTATTTTTCAATTCTTTTTTAATGTACACACTTATATATGTGGCCGTGAGAAATTTGGTAATGACGTAACAACTGAATGATCCTCTTAGCCTTAGAGGGTTAAAAAAAACCACAAAGATTCAATTTTTGAGCTATCTAAAATGTGTGGAAGTAGATACATGCCGAGTATTGCAAAACACTGCTATCATAGCGTAACTCTCTCGTTAGTTAGGAGTTTTTAAATCATCTTTCTTTTTTGTTACTACAATAACTATGAAATTATAAAAATAATTGATACATATGTATTTAGGGTATATATTTTTCTTTAATTGCCTTTAAAGTTCTCTTTTATAGTATAATAATCTTAAATGCCGCATTATATGTTTCAAGAGAACGCACTTATTAAGTGTGTGCCATTTGCTAGAGCATAAAATCTTTATAGTGCATTCTTCTCACGATTGTATCGGGAATGAAAAGAAAAAAAAAACTAAAGCTCTTATACTGCGACTCTTATATTTGTTTATTGCCCTTTTTAAAAACCATCAACTAGAATTAGTTTTAATCGAGAGACACGTTGAGAATGGGCAAACGCAATAATAATTCCTCTCACGCTTTTAAGCTGATGCCGATGGCGAAGGAAAACCCATTGGAAAATGAGATTTCTGTTACATCGAGTCACTTAAATATTTATTTAAACGTACGATTAACAATTTTTTTTGAATACCAAGCTCTAATAATAATTAGTACTGTTTTTCACTCTAACGATAGAACTAGTACTAAATTGTATAATAAATTTAAAATTGCTGACGTTTATTGAGTAGTTTCTATTAATACTAGAAATTCACTCTTAATATGAATTTTGATAAAGTTTTATATGGTTTTCAATTTGATTAATTGCTTATTTTTAAAAAGCAAACAATCCTAAATATTGAATTTAGGTTCCCCAATATTGACGAGGGCATACGTATAAATAAATGAATAAATGCCGCTTAGTGGTTTTGATAAGTATGCGTTATTAAAAAGTGTCTAATGATATAGATTAAACTAAATGTACGTACATAAAAATTTGCCTAAAATATACACATTTCATTTGACAAATATCTAATTTATTCTGAAGAAATATGTCTACCATACGAAGATTAATTATAGAAACACACGAAAAGGTCATCATGGTTTTTCTTGCCAGATTAACATAAACTAATCTATAAATACGCTGGATTTAAATGAAAAAGATCTATTACAGCATAATCTATACAGCATGTAAGATCACACATTTTGAATTTAGGCAACAGTCAGTGCGGATGAAATTGAAACTGCTGAAAATATAAATTACATATATACGATTTAGTGCATATAGATGTAAGTATTATATTTTGATACCATTATTAATAACCATTAAAGATGTATTTAGAAGTCAATTATTCTTTATTTTAATATTTTATTTCACATTGTGGAGTTTCGATTTAAAGCATTATACAGAATTGAATTTTACTATATGATTTTCAGTGTTACGCATGCCAAATTTCTGCTTATTATCAAGACTACAGAGATTCTGAAATTATTTCGTCATCATGGTCAACATAATTTTGTCTATTGTTCTCCTCGCTATCGTCAATAAGGGTCAAGTGCAAACGAGTGCAGTGTCATCTTCCGATTGGTCGATCAACCTGGGCCACCAGTACCCAGGCATCACCCCATTGTTCTCCAAAATCAAGACTGGCATCGCTGTCGCATCCATCATTCAAAATGACAAGCGACAATTTCAGCTGCTCGTGAGCGTGCACTCGCGGACCGATGGTGTGCAGCGGAGTTCCTGTCGAGTGTCGCTTACGCAGCTGGGAGAAAGAATATGGGATACGAAGATGTTGGGTTTGGGAGATTCAAAGCTCGTTGTTTCTTGGCTGTACAATAACAGAACCAGACGCCAGAATGGACTCAAGCTCATTGTCCTCGATACCTTGAGCTGCGAATCGCACAATGTCGATCTGGTGCTCTATAACGACGTCGACTCTGTGTACTTCCTACCTTATTGTCTTGTAGCTTACGCAAGTGGTGCTTTCGATGTATTTGTGAAAAGCGAGAATATCTGCGAGGCGGGAATTTGCAGGGTTAGCTTCGATGATTCGTCTCAACAGGTGAGAAACAATTTTGGGGCGAGATATTAAATACATGTACACAGAAAAAAGAAATGCCTTGAACCAAATACATCCACAGTCACTTTCATCAATGAAACGGCATTTAAAGCTAATCGCAATAAACAATTTTTTTTTAACTATTAAGATACTGAAATCGTGTCGACAAATTTTTTATTATACATATATTCATTACATAAATTCATTTTGAGGAGATTCATTCTATAATTAATAATTTACACGTAATTTTCCAAAAAAAATTTTTTGTACATATTCTATTTTTGGGCTAAGAACAAGTTATACAATAAAAAAATTCCAATATTTCACACATACACATACGTCATAATTTCATTATATTCGATATTAAAATTGACATTAATTTTGTAGATAGCCAAAGCGATTCCTTTCATAAAAGACGACAATCCTTTAACGTGGAGCATAAGCTCCGTGGCAGGAGATAGCCCTATCTCGGACTTCTACTACTTCTCAAATCCCGAAAGTGACATCGGTTACAACGAAGGAATAGGAAAAATAGCGAGACTAAGCGCGAACGGTACAGAGCTAGCAACCTTCGAGCTGAGTTTCGGTCAAAAAGAACTGGTGGCTCAATCGAGCGCCTACGGCAACTTGGGCTTTTGCTCGAGCAATTCGAGCTCCGCCAGTGTCGACTGTTTGCTCTTTGATTCCCAGCTGAACAAGAAACTGGAGGTTGCCGTGCCGGTCTGCAGCGCCGCGAAAGGAGCAGACGACGACGACTGTTCCGATTACAGGCTGCCCGTGAAGAGGATCGCGATGGCAAACAGCGCAGACGATGGCTTCCTACTACTGACTACGTCCTGTTTCAGCGATCATTGCGAGGCACACATTACTAGGGCGAGGAGAATCGCGGTCGACGGTACGATTGGTCGACCGATCGAGTTTCTCAGGTCCAAGGACGGATGCTTTCCCAGGAATAATTATAATGTTTTTGTCGACGAGGCGACGGATGCTTATTGCGCCGGTATGCCCTGTATGCGGAGAAACAGTGCCGAGGACGCCGTATACGATGTGACGATTTTCGCCAAGTGTGTAAAATAGTTATTTTGTAAGAAACATTAAGAAATATTACTTATGTCGACTGTCATCTACTATATAAACTGACAAAGATTTTTCTATTGGTCTTACAGTCTAATCAATATTAATGGGCAATCAGATTGCCCTTGTTTATAATCACCCCCGCAGAATCTGAAATAAGAGTCCCTGAGGAGGAGTCGGAACGGGCTCGAATCATAGGGCGTTTGGGTGGTGGGGGGCGATCAGATTGTCCTTTACTAATATATGTTTTTTCAGGTTTAAATATAAGTTTATTTCAGATTCTGCGGGGGTGATTATAAACAAGGGCAATTTGATTGCCCATTAATATTGATTAGACTGTAAGACCAATAGAAAAATCTTTGTCAGTTTATTTTGTAAGAAACGTATATATTTGAGTGAATGCATTTGATCGATGGGATCAAAAGACTTGAACTTAAAAATATTCGATAGGAAAAAAGTAAATTGCATCTAATTAAAAAATTAAATTAAAATGATAATATCGAAGTCTATATTACGTTATGCAATACATGGCAATGCAAAAATCTTGACATTTTGTTGTCTCGCTTCAAATTAACTAAACATAAACAATTGAAGAATTGAAAAGCTAATAAAAAGAATTATGATATTCAAAACATTACGCCCGAGTAACATACTTTGTGACTCGTCATTCAATAATTTAATGTGTATATGACATCGCAATTAAATCATAACATACTATAACAATAAATATATATAAATTAAAAAAATGATATTAATAATGGTATGTGTTGAAACAATTTACTTGAAAATGTATCGATAATTAATTTTGTATAAATGCATTGAAAATGTCTCATTCATAGTCTTGGTTTCCCGAAGAAAGAAAAGTTGAGATATAGACACCTTTTTTGCTCAGAAAAGTCGAGATATAGAAAATACCATTATAATAAACATTATTCTAGAAAATAACAGAGATATATACCCCCGCTTTATTGAAAATAGCGATCAAAATCTCACGTACAAGCTGCAATTCGCAATAATAGGCGAAAGACTCGCGAGTCACGATTCCCATGCAAAATCACTACTCGCGCACATGGTCGCAGAGAGAGAGAGAGAGAGAGAGAGAGAGAGAGAGAGAGAGAGAGAGAGCCGTGAAAGTAATGACACACGCGGGCACGTATCTAATACAAGTACCGCTCGGTTATTTCGCGGGATCTGCGCGATCGCGGAGCTCCCCCCCCCCAAACGAAATTCATAATGATCGTCCATTGCGTCAGCTTCTTTCTTCCGTATATATATATATGTTCTAACGATCTCTCCATGCCACACAGATACCTCGAAAGCGAGATATATATACAAGCACCGAGTGTGCATATCAATATATATATATACATTCATAATGATCCGGAGCTGGGGACCCAGGAAATGCTTGTTAAGAGCCAGCCCCCCTACACCGATATCGTGCCTCGCGCGTCGCACGGCAGGAACCACGTCGACGTCTATAATTCAACAGCGCGCGCGCCTCGTGTTACCATCGTTGCCATATCGTTTAATATGTATATATATGAGTGTATACGTGCGTATATACACGGTGCTATAATTGGCTGTACAACGTTGAAAAATTGAGCGCGCGAGCGGTTAATATATAGAGTGGCGTTTAGCTCAGCGAGCCGATCGTATGTGTTTTGACGGCGATCGCGCGCTAATGCTCTCCGTATATAAATATAGAATGTATAAGCCGCAGAATCGGATGCCAATGATGCACTTGACACAGATTGCGCAATATACTCGGATGTATATCGTGTACAAAGTAAAGCTTTTCCTGGGTGTCGCGCAGTGTAACTCTTACATATACAGCAGGATTCCGCGGTAAAATTAGGAGCTTTTTATAATGCGGAATGATGATTTACGGTGATTAGAATGGGTTTGCTACCGTGTGTGTGTACAGCTGTTACCTATAAGAATGCAGGAGTGGCTATATAAAAGCGTATATACTTTTTAATACAAAAATTATAATCTCATTAAGATTTCATTATGCGTTTAGTCCAATATGCGTAATATTTAACGAATGAATTTGTTTTCAGCCAGTTAAGTAGATAATTTTTGTTGCATAAAATAGAATCATAAATGAAGCTCGAATAATATTTATGGATTCAAGCTGTATTAGAATAGATGTGTATTGCCCGTATAACCGCCTCTATAATACACAGCCACTGTGCAAATGTTTTTAGTGCTGATGATGTTTAATGCATATAAGATATACGCGCACTAGGAGCTGGGGCAATGTGTACCCTGGCTTCTCTCTCTCTCTCTCTCTCTCTCGCTCGCTCGCTTGCTCGCTAATCTATATCGTGTGCTTAAGGCTTGCATACGATGCTTTGGCGCTCGTATACAAGCGATTTCCCCGACGATACACCATATTTAAATTCGGGTACGAACCTCTTCCATTTCGTCGTCTTCTTATTTTTTTTTTATCTCGTTCTTTCTTTTTTTTTATAAAACTATGATGCTTTGATATGGAATGAGCGATAACAAAGTTTTACTATCAGAGACTATGTACAATATTTGCGTTTTATGTACAATTTTATGATCGCGACCTTCGGGCGATAAAAGAAAAATTATCGGAGACGTTATACCTTTTTTTTTGTTCGCTGCGCAGTCAGGCGATAAAAACCGCGAAGACAATCGCGACTGATTTATATCGGAGCGATGGAAAAAGTTGTTTATTGCCCTCCGCATTCGATAATGTATAAATATATACAAGTTAATTAAATGCGACTTAAACTTCGGTTAATATTATACGTATAATTGGTATAATCGTTGCTGTCGATGTACGCGGAATCGTAACGAGGACGGAGAAGTTGAGTTTGCTCCTACGAGAAGACGTTGTTACGTTGGATTAGGCAACGGAAGCAAATGAAACGTCAACAGTGCGCTGAGGCACCGAGTCGAGCAAAGCTGATTAATAATCAATTATCGTTGTTGAACTTCCCATACAACTGCTCGATCATTCTAAAATAAGCACATTTATCATAAATTACTATCGTTTCGAAACTTTGCGCAACGATATTCAACAAAGGAAACTCGGAATATATCAGATAGGGGAAAAGCAATTTTAATTTTCCTCGTAAAAAGCTTTGAAAGTTCGATTTGTTTACATCGCGAAAGCTGCAGACGCGCGTGTTTTGCGAATCGCGCCGCATACATAATCTCAGCGCTCGTTCACCTGTCACCTGAATAAAAAAAAAAGTAGTCATCCACCGACACGTGACTATATAAATCTCCCCTTCTTTCCACGGTCATGAGGCGGCGCATACGATACGAGCGCGCAAAAGACGTAGTGGTATTGCAAAAGTGCACGAGCTTCGAGCGTCAACAGCTATATTCTCTTATTATACGTATGTTTGAGTGGACGTTGCGTGCGTGCGTGTGTGTGTGTGTGTGTAGACGCGATTAAAAATAGTGAAAAGTGGCACTAGTAGAGAGAAGCGAGCGCGAGTCTGTGTGGTATGGTATAGCGCGACGCGCGAGTCTCGCGACGCTGCGGACTTTGATGAGCTAAACGATTCTTTAGGTTGGTTCTGCAATTCTATTGTGTGTGTTTCGAGAGTATACCTACTTCGTTTATAGATTTTCTCGCAATTTTGCTTTACAATTTTGTCGTTCGATATGATTTGTAAGTGTGCGCATTTGTGTTTTTGAATGTTGAAGAAAGATAATAGTTATTTGCAGCGAATGTAAAAAAAAAACAGAATTCCTCAGTGTACCATGAGTTTTTTTAGTTATGATACCAATCACAATCATCATTAACTTTCTTTTCCGGTCTAAAGGCGGACACACGCGCCCGTCAATTCGAAATACAGCTGCAGCCGCCGAACTTATCTGTAAAATCGCCTAGACAAGCATAAAGTAATTCTTTCACAATAATGAAGTTGCGCATAAAATCGATTGATTCTCCTTTCTCTTGCATCCGAATTCCCGTCAGGTATAATCCTCCAAGAGATCGTATACGTCTGTCCTCGTTTTAGCATACGTCAGGCTACCGTAGCTCGCGAGCCAACCGGCTTGGAATTCAATCATCGCTCGTCGTTCGTCCATTTGCATACTTATACTCGACGATGTAGAATGACCCTTACATATAACGGATAGAACGAGAAATAAAGGAGAGGGTGAATTTCACGTGATTTGTGCAAGTGCAGCATATAGTGTTGTACGGGATATATGTGTTGTATACACAGTTGAACATAGTTATTGGCCCCCCGAGACTAGCGCGTGATTATTATTATGGCCCGGTCATTTACTTATAAATTGATGTGTGGCTTCATTTTTAAGTGACGCGCTCTTTATCTCTGGTCGCATAAATAGTCGCTTCGATAAATCGACGATTCGTCGGAACGAGCGTTCACTTTTTCTTTTTGTTTTAAGCCTACGAGTTGCGTGTGTTTTTTTTCATTTTGTTGTTTTGATTCGAATTGTATGCATCGTAGATAGAGCTGGCTGATACTAGTTGCATCTATAGACTCGGCTTATGTATACGAAAGAGAATGTAGTTTTCGGGTGCTCGTGCACTGTATGGAAAAACAATTTGGGCGATTCTCAAGGATATATTTCTTTCGTTCGTTGACTCATTATTAAACGTCATCGTTTTTGAATGTTTATTATTTCAAGCTATTTAGGTTTTGAAATAGTTTTGAATCCATTCAGCGTTCTCCGATTTTTGTGATCTAGGTCATACGTAACTTATGCGAAGTATAAACTGATTCTGAATTATAATTGTGTATTCTATGAAACAATTACGTAGATTCGTTTAATTTGACATAGATTGATAAATCTATCGTATAACTTTTCCGCTCGTTCGATTGGCGACGATGAAAAACGTTGAGAGCTAAAATTATTAGTCGCCACTTTGAACGAAAACAATTTCGGAAAAGAATATATAATATATCGAGACTCGACCGCGTTACCTATTCACGTCGAACCAACCTATATTCGAGCGTAAACCGCTCTATATTTACATATAGAGCTAAGACGCGCCGATTCGATTATACTCGAATTATACCGATAATGAAGCGAAATCACGCGACGAGACTCGTTATGTGATTCATTTAATATGTACAAAGATCGCACACCAACACCGAGTTTTCAGGTCGGACTCTATTTTTGCAATATAAGCGCGTTAATACGGTTTCGCGCAGCTTGAAAAATTTGAGTGCAGGCCCTTTTTGCGCTACCACATATATGTATGCATTCGTAGATTTCGCGCCGAATGACGTGGTCGCGCATTGGCCGGGGCTAAAAAGCTTTTAGAGCCCCTTGGTTTGCCGAGGGTTAAGCGCAACTGCTAGCCACCCTTTTTACACGTTCACTTTGTTCGGCAAACTTTCGCTGCTTGCATAGTCGTCTTCTTTTTTGCGCGACATTGTGCGCACGTTATACTCGAAATTCCCGCGTTTTTTTTAGCATAAGATTCGCTTTTCAAGGTTATATAGGCGATGACGCTTTATTATTTGCCAACAATTCGTATCCAAATAAAGTCATTGGAGTTCATTCGGTTGTATTTATTTTGAGAGGTTTTTTGCTTTTTTCAATGTACGATTATTCGATAGCTTTATCGAGATGGTTCACAAAGGTGAAGTTTTGAATCTTGAATTATACGAAATTGCATTCATGCATGTAATCGCGCTAGCATAGCATGAAAAGCTATACCCATCCGAGGATTATGCGTAATATGTAATAAACTAAGTGCATTCCATTTCGGATATTAAAAAAATAAATTACACATCAGATGTGTGTTTTCGCATGTTCAGAGTATATCTTGAGTAGTTGGATATTTGCTTATAATTCACATGTGCAAAGGGTAATATTTAGAAATGAAACGGTTAATACTGCTAATTGAAATTGTATACAACAGAATGTCGGGAAACAGTATCGAATTAAATTTGAAATCAGTTGAACGAATTATAATCAAGTAAATTAAGTGTGTATATATTTTGAGCGCACGATATGCTGAATAACTTGAAAAGATCAGAGATCTTTTTTAAGCATCGTTGCCAAATACTATTTGCGTCACTATTGATATTGAATTGACTTCAAGCGCCAACTTGAGTCATTCTTTATACACTTATCATACGATAATTATTAAGCCATAAATTCTTCAATTTAATATAAAAATCTTAAATACAAGCTGAAAGTTTAAAGTAAAACTGGACGAGTAAATGGCATAAGTATTATCGGGATAAAATCAAGGGGGATCGATATAACCCAAGAAACGTCATACGTTCAGAGCTTGACCTGTTGAAAATCCCCCGGCTATATACCGAGAGGGTAGAATTCTTTCATTGATGCAGTCGGGCGGCGGCGGCGGCTCTACGACTCTGCACTTCTTTCCAGTTCTATACCCAAGTCGTCCTCGAGATTTAGTAATAAATCAAGCCGAGCGAGCTTTGACAAATATAACGCTAACTCGGCGAGAAAGTATCCCGAGATTTTTCCAATAAAGCTCCACTCTTTCCCTTCCTATCTATCCATCCTATCTCTCTCTCTCTCTCTCTATATATATATATACGAGGGGGAGAGGGTAAGAAGACAATCGCTGTCCGACGGCTCTTAAGGTTTACGCTGCGAACGTGACACACGTGCACGCGCGTCTAGAGACTCGCGCGATATGTCGCTCGACACACACAGACACACACAACTATAATACGTATAGTTGAAAAATTTAGCTACTTTGCTGATGGTGTGAGTGCAGGCCATCGCCGCTGCCGAGGAGCGGAAAGTTTGGACTCGATCGATGAGCACGACCGATTATATCGCGATGTATACTTAAGTGTCGCGACCGATACTCGTCCGCTGCGTGCGCTCACTTTTTCTTCAGATATATATCTATCGATTATATACGATGGAAAGTGTCTCGAGATAATTAACGATATATATGTATGGTAATTGTTTATGAAAAAAGATTCGTGGAAAACTACTGCTCTGCTTCATTTGAATTCTCAGCAGGAAGAGCGAATTTTGAAATGCCGAAATTTCCGACTATACTGTCAATTGAATTTAATCCCCCTGAGAGAGAGAGAAATGTTCGCATGGAAACCGTGCGCGAATCTCGCTATATACACACTCAGGCAGCTAAAGCATTCACTGTCTCTCGGCGTTGCGAAATTTAGACAAAGAGATTACATACTTATTTGTTTAGTTTGAGCGAGTAGTAGTATAGTAGTAGTAGAGAACGACGCGCGTGCTAAGCGATTAAAGCTCGGGGAATTGAGATAACTTTGCTTTATACACTCATTAGCATACGCTTTATACATGTTTTCTTTTCGTCGCTCGGAGTGAACCCGAATTTATACCCCGAGAGGTGAACTTTCGTTGAAATATGTAATGCACATGTTGCAATTGTCTGTTTTTTTTTTCGCTGCCGGAATCTAGAATCTTACAGGGAGTGGATAAGTGCATTATTTATGCAGGTTGTTGAGTAATCCCAGGTGCCTTTTTAACGCTATAAGTGCTCAGCTGTTCCTTTTCGCTAGATACACATTTTTGTAAAATGACCGAGTGTTTTCTCGGTATATTTGCATTCTGTTCCGAGAAACTACTGAGAGAATGGAGAGATCGTTATATCTGTAAGTGGTTATTGTTAAAAAGTGAATACACAATGCTTGAGCAAATAGTAGCAAGTACGCGATTGACGTAACATGAGTATATATATTTCATACATATCGTATTAAGTAAATTTTTCGGAAGGTGTTAATGCGTATAAGTATATAGATAAACGAATTTGGTTGTTATTTTAACTTCAAGAATACACATCACCAATTATATTGCGTTCGAAAAAAAAAATGTTAATCTTCACTTTATCGGCGAAAAAGAAAGAAAAAACATTCGCCGCTGCATGTTTTGTATATACAATAAGTATATTTGCCGTCTGCCCTGTATGTGCGAAAGGGGGATCCGAGAGATTCGAAAAGTTTACAAACAAAGGCGCAGAATATAATTCCAAGTCGCGCCACCCGCAGATATAAAACTGTACAAACCGATTCTCCCCCCGCTCCCCGATAAATCCCCGATTCACGCACGCAAAATCCGCGCTGACAAAAAGCTCGCCATAATGTCATGAAAGTATAAGTGCTGGAAGTAAGTCTAAAAGGCACATAGAAACAATGCGATTCGCAACTCATCCGCGACCCGCTATATCCTTTCATCGCTGCTACTGCCTGTAGTCGTCTAGGCACAAAAGCGCATATACACACACATATATATATATATATA
>UELV01085797.1:0-16048 GCA_900490015.1 Megastigmus stigmatizans | reverse complement strand
TTCTCACTTCTTCCCGCGCTCGATAGTACCTCGCGCCGTTCCCGCTACGCGGCCGAGCTACACCCCAGGTCTCTCGCAAGTGACAGGAAATCGGTCCGGTTACTATATATGCCCGAATAGTAACCTCCCTAAGTATCCCGAGCGTATAAGGCAGGGATTGTAGACACAAGCCTTACTGACGAGTCCAGTCTACAATCCCGGGACGAAACGCATCCTTTCCCTTTTCATATCTATAATGGCATCTAGTATACCTCCTATACTTAGTTCGCTAAAAGTACATTGTACAATGCGTTATTACTAATTGCAGAGGCAGGTGAGTTTTTGATTATTATTTTGTAGATAAATTGATTGTAGCGATCGTGTTTTGTTATATGCATCCCGGAAAAGTCTATTTTATTGCTCTCCCTCCAGAGTCCAGAATTATTATTATTTTATTTTAGGTACTTATTCTTATACAGCAATAATTAAATGCAATTTTCTAATAAATTTCAATCTGCAACATTAAAAAAATTAAATTCATCGGTATGTATCTGCCTATCATCAATTTAAAAATATCCGCAAGGAACAACAAATTTTCACTGGTAGTTTATTAGCACGAGTACTTATATCAATTCATCTAGAGTGCGGCAAAAAATTCAAACAAGTGGTAGGTACCTAAGTACACTTGAAATCCCACATGCTGTAGAGTGCATGGGTATATATATTGGGTGTATACAGACCGGTAAAAAGAAGTTCGCCTATGCAATAATCTTCAAGAGAAGCTTTTCAATTTGGCTTATTATGGAAAGAACCTGAAAAACCGAGAAGCCGTACCTATTAGTGTGGAGAGATTCTTGAAGACTATAGAAGAGGAATCTCAATGGGCATGTCTTGACGCATACCAATGAACGTCCGCATTCCTGTAGACATGCGGGACAAGGTATTCCATCCTTATTCATTTTTCTGTATTTTAATGAATTTATTAATGAATTCATTCATTGCAACTATCACTAAGTAATTAAATCGTTTTACATATATCGAGCCCTTTTATCTGATTTATTTTTAAGTATTTGATGTCAATAAATAAGTGTTTTAGAATGATGGTATAACAAGTAACAATTTTTAATTCGGGCCTTTTCTATAAAATACCTACGTATGATGATGTTCTCAACTGATAATTATTTCGAATTCGAAAAATCACACCGACCGAATATTCAAAAATTGTTTGCATCAATTGATCAGACCAGTCTCCTCAAAATAAAATGAGAATATAACATTCGCAGCTGTACACATTGATATCGCTCAGCGAAGATTCATAAGCGCAACCGCTATAACCCACGAGAATAGTCGCATGAGCTACCAATGCTTCGAATGCGATCACGGTTGCTCCACCTTCGTGCGCGGTGCACAGGACAATTTTTACAGACCCATGAGCTCGGCCTACGCGAATGAGTGATCTTATGCTTGTCGAATCTGTGGCAAGAGATTCGAGCAGGTGAGCCTTTACAATGAGCATACTAAGTATCGTACAAAGCAACTCCATGTCCTATGTGTGCCATGTGTTTTTTGCAAGAAACTGTATACACCAGAATTGATAATCTTAGAAAGCATGTGAAGATACATGACAGGATCAGGGTGAAGTAGAGTTGATGAGCTAATTTTATAAATTTTATAAGATAGGAAATGAAAGTATATAAGTATATAAAATAATATCTTTCTTTAAGTATTTATTTTTCGATTGAAAAAATATATTTTTTACAACTAAATTATAACAAAATTAGAGTACATTTTACATACGATTTTTATAACTGTTTGGTTTTAGATACAATTTTTATATATTTATAAAATTATAATGAACGCTTTTTTACGCTATTATAAATTTCATTACACTTAATTGGAAGACACAAAGATGCAGTTCATTATTTACATTCACATATACATAAGTTTTTGAGTTATTTGAACAATATTGAATCGAAACAGTATTTAAAATAATAAGTCATACAATAATCAATTTTTATTCGCCTAATAATTTACTAAATCCTACTTCACTATCTCCAAATAAGTACCTATTACGAAAGTAATAAAAACAGCAAAGATGTTTTTAAGACATCTCATAATAATTTCTTTGCTCACGGTAAATCTTAATTATAATTAAAAATTCACTAATAAACTGTACAATCTAGTCTTAATTTAAAGAGTATTTTCGTCATAAAAACTAAAAGAAATATTAACTATACATTTCATTTACAGGGCAACAAATCAAAAACTAGTTTAAATATTAACCCACGAAAAAATGTAATATTTATTTTGTGACTAATAAATATTTGCGCGAATCCGTTTGCTGCCGTGCGTGAATTGGCGGTCAATTTTGAAGAAGAAACTGTAAGCCACAACCGTCGATTTATCTTTTGTACTCGCCCCGATTTTTATTTAATTAATTTTAATTTGAATTTAAATTTGAACTAACTCGTAAAATAATACCGTTACGATGTAAAATATAGTTTACGTATTTTAAATCTCCAAAAAGTCTTTTTTTTTTCTTATCAGTTCTTTTACTTTTATTTGATATAAACTCATTTATATATTGCACTATAAAAATGTATTAGCTTTTCTAAAAATATGAAAGTTCCATAAATATATGGCATTTTCTTGAACATTTACATTATAAAATTTATTACAAGTTTATTATAACTTTGAGGTGTAAAAATCACTTGACAATTTCAACATTTATTCATAATGAATATTTACTAAAATACTTTAGATATCTGTAATTCGAATTCGGTATTGCTAGAATCTTAACAATTCACATTGTTTTTAGATATTAAAAATAAAACGTACTGTAACCAACATTTCAAGAAAGTTCAGGGAGACTACGATCATTACTATTTATAGTTAATTTATATGCAATAAAATTTTTAATTTTATTTATATGCCAGAAAATTTTTAATTTTATTGCATATATATTAATCCATATAAATTTTTTATTTTATTTCAACTGCTGTTATACAACAATTTACAATAAAATAATGGAATTAATGAATAGTGGTACGCCTTTCTTTTGGAGAAATGTATAATTTAAAAAAAAAGCTTTCAAGTGATTTTTCGTTCTCGTTTCATTTATAACGCAGTTTTTCTATGACACTGAACTAATGGCATTGTGTGGCGTACCCATACGAGTGAGAACATTGTCAAGCCACTGTAAGGGACCATTGAGATGCATCTCAATCCAACAAGGTGTTGAAGTGACATCTTGTCGATGATACTCGGCTCCCCAACCTTTTACGAAAGACATTCTGAAAAAAGGGAAAAAAGAGTTTAATTAAAATTTGTATGGAATTTTTTTTAATTTTTGAAGGAAAAGATATTTTATAGTTTTTGTTACGACCGAGCTAGACGTGACGCGTACAACTTCTTAATAAAAAGGCGGTAGAATGCGATTCGGACCCGAAACGTTACGCGATTTTAAATGAAATCATATTACCATTTAAAAAGTGTGACTTTTTGTAAATCAAAAGACTTGTGAAATACAATACTTTCATAAAAAGCAAAATGCAAATAAATTAATTTTATCTATTACTTTTATAAAAAAACTTATAAAAAAAATTACTGTACCTTATTGTGCACATCTTTGTCAACTCATAGACAGCTTCAAATCCATGACAAACACTTTGTGCAAGTAAATCAGCAAACAATTGGTTATCAAAAATTTTCAAAGAACAAGTGGGTGGTATCTTAATGACTGTACTTAAATGAAAGCCCCGCTGATGATTGCAATTCCTTGATTGCACAAAAATAGCTGAGTCTGAGTTACACTCAGCGAACAATGCGCCTCCAACATAATGAAGCTGAACTCCTTTGCCAATGTGCCGTCTTGTATTTTCTATTGTGGAATTTCTATTTACATTAGATAGCTGACCTAGACAAAATCTCGCAGAATTATTGCGTGGATCAGTGAAACCATCAACTATCACCGAAGGTGACTGACAATGAAAGACTTCACCAACTCGGCAGTTTAATTCATAGTAAGCTATTGAAGCCCAATAACGCGGTTCTTGATATGGCACAGGTGCTACATCCTGCGTATTACTAATGTCCATAGCCATCATAGAATTAGGAGAAGGAGATTGACCATATTGTGAACCATCCTCGGATGGTGAATATGCTGGTGGTGGAGTTTCAGACAGGCCATTATTAGCTCCATAGGGATTGTGATTATTTGCTGCATTGATAGGACTGGAAACAGATCCGTATGAAGATACTGGTGAATTGCCACTAGTATCTAAACTATTAGTGCCATTACCTCCCATACCACCAGAATTGAAGTCATTTGAATAATAAGACATGTTCTGAGGCATAGTTGATTCACTATGTTGTTGAAAAGTTACGGGTAGCCTCCCTGGAGCAAATTCTGAGTGTCTTGGTACAAGAACTGGAGGAAGCACAGGACTCTCAACTCGTTTATAATGATATGGATTAATGCATACTTCTTTCTGCTTAGCTGAGAAAGGATATAGGCAAATATCTAAAGGCTTCAGTTCATGATGAGACTGTAAGTCTGGCCATCGCCAGACTCGACAATAAATAACATGAGGTAGCCCTTTGCGATGAGACACTTGTAGTCTTCCATCCAGACTTCTTGGAATAGTTATGCACTTGCTTGGTGTCCCTGGATTGCTTACTGCTCTTTCTAATTCTTCAAAAGCACCTTTCTTTTTTTTCAGTTTTTTTACTAAAGACTCCACTGCTTTTTCTGCCCATTTTTCATCCTCATCACCTTGTTTCCAGCCTGTAAATTCGTTTATTTATTTATAAGAAGTTTAAAACTAATTTTAATACATATCATCAACATTTATTGTGGATAAATGTGTATCCAACAAAAATTAAATTTTTATTTATATATTATTTAAGCTAAAAATACCTAAGAGTTTTTTGACTGCAGGACTGGTAAAAGAAAATAAATTATTTAATGAAGCCATTGGCCCTGATCTGGATGACCTTTCTTCACCATCCATTTTTTATGGGACTTATCTCAGTTTTTGGTTACCTCGTTTGATCCAGTTTTGCTCCTCTAACCTCCTACAAAGAATTGTCATGAAGTGAGAAAAGAAAAGAGAAAATGCAACTTTAAGATGAAAATTTAATTGGATAACTCACTGGCTCAACACTAAAATTGGAATTAATTTTAACAGTTGACTATATTTCTGGTCCTCGGTTCAGTGGTCAATGATCATAGAAAGGGCAGGAAGATCCACATATATATTAATTCTGCAAAATAAAAAGTTTATTTTAAGTACAATATGCAAAAGCAGCATTTTAGGAATTGATCATTTTTCCCTCTATTTTTAAATTTACAATACTGAGATTTATAACTGCTTTGTATAAATAATAATTGAAATTGAGAGAGGAGACAGAGATAAGTCATTGACAGAAAGCATCTCTACCAAACATTTAAAGCCTTCAAGAGAGAAAGAGAAAGAATATACATGGATGTTCAGTGATACTTCTAAAAATAGATTATACCACTGTACCGGAGTATCAACGCTAAGATGGCGAATTAACTGTTTTTTTTTATTTAAATGGTAGCATTTTGGTGTCGCGTCTTCGGAATGATTAATTCTCTCAGTTTTACCGTTTAATATTTTATTTCGTCTATATAGGCATTATCATAAATTTCCAATCGTTTCCGTATTCTTTTGAAAACTTTTTTACGTTAAGTAATACTCTATTTTTATAAACCAATTACCGTCTCTTTTTTTATAAGTACAAAGATATCCGATTAATTTATATATTTTTTCGTATAAAAGTTTTGTCTACAACTTTCTAAAATTGCTAGGACTTTTAGGTACAATAATATGACGGTATATATACAGTTGATAAAAATATTGAATAAAGACCATTATATAATTGTTTTTAATTTCGATCCATTTTCTTTAATGAAAACATAAACGACAAAAATGTAATTTAAACCGAAACTTTTCAACCGAATTGTGTATAAAATATAGAATCTTTTATCAACTTTTAACTATAAAAATATCTAACGCGATTATCGAAGTAATAAAAAAAAGTTCTAATCATCTTTCTTTCTTATAGATATACTTTTGAATTCGTCAAGTAGAAACAATTGTCAACAATTCGTCACTCATAAATCAGCTTCAAAAACGAACAATTTCACGATAAAAAATGAAAACAGTATCATCTGTAATCGATCAAAAAATCGATATACGTAACGAACAAAATCAATTCACGGCTTACCGAGCGACACTGAAATCGAGCCATTTTATTGCCAATAAATTCCCCTCTTGTTAGATCACTCAAAAGGTTAAACGACGCCGGCCGCTTCGCCGTAACCCACCGCACTGATCATTTTTCCGCGGCATGCAATATCGCTCTTCCCGTAGCGCTAAAACAGCAGCGTACGCAAAAGTGCGGAATAACACGAAAAAAAAAACAAAAAAAAAACTAAAACGAAATAAACAATGAAGCGCTACCACAAATAACAGCGATTAAAAATGTCGAAAAGAGGGAACGGCGTCGTCGTCGCATCTAGGAAAAAAACACAGGCCGCGCCGCCTTTATCTCGCTAATACAACAGTAAGCAGCGCGCGCGCGAGCGCGAGAAAATAGGCGCTTGATAAAAGGCCCGAGACGAAGAAGTAGACTCTGGTAACTCAAGAGGCCCGCGATATTCGTGAGCGCGTGCACGTAACGTACTGAGGCGGCACAAAGTGTGTAAGTATTATCGCGATGAGAAACCGGAGCAGCGCACCAAAGAGGAGTTGCGAAATGAAAAACACGCGCGGCATGTGCGCGTAATGAATCGCGAGCAGCAGCAGCAGCAGCAGCGGAGGAGGCGCCGCGCGACAATGCACTGTGTGCACTGCTGCTGCTTGTTATAGGCTGACTATGTACTGATGCAGCGCAATCGCGCGAGGCACCGATAGATGCGATGTGTGTATATCGGCCCGACGCGGCCGTACTCATATGCAGCAGGCAGGAAATACGATGCGTTTAACGCGCCGATGATACGCTGATTTAGTGTGGCTAATGAGGCTCTGCTTTATCCGCGGAGCTTCTTTTTTTCTCTCGCGTGCGCGTGTACAACTTCATTATTCATTACGCGGATTGATTGTCCATTTATGGGCGCTTTGGTTTCGGCGTACCGTATGATTGCTCTAAGCGCTTCATTAGCGCTAACGATAACCAATGAAATGGAGAGATGCTTACTTGGGAAAAGAAAAGTTTGATTTGTTTTTCACGAGATTATATTTATTGTATTATTTTATTTTATTGTTTTATCTAGGTACTACCTATAGTCAATCAATAATTGAAGAAAAGATTGGAGTGATTTTGATATACAGAGCTGGATATGTGTTTAAAACGGTATATTTACGAAAGCTAATATTATCTTTTGTAAAAAAGTATTTAATAAATTCTGGAATTCGCATATTAAATGTAAACGGCAAAGGCATTGAATAAATACTTTTTCCAATTAAGGCAATGCGAGAAAATCGTTATCGTAAAGTTGACGATTCAATAATCAAGTCATTTAATAAACTGCAAATATTTGCGCACATAATAAATGCAATGGATTTCTATCAATAGCGGAACGCGATAAAATATATATAGGCTTCGGACAAAAAGAAAGAAAAAAAAACGAGGAAATCGAGTCGAAAAACTCGTTTTAGTTTCTTGTGTGCTGTTAGTTTTTGCATGTATCTCGATAACCAGCTTCCTAATTCAATTCAAAATTTAGCATACCGAACAGCAAAGTCTCGACAATCAACGTACAACCGATTTTCCATCTTTTGGAAATATAACAAAACTATGTTAAGAATGACTGGTTGAAAATAATCATTTTCGAGAAGTGAGCACAGCAGGCCAGAATCGACCTATGCTCCAAAATAATCAGAACTAAAAGCCAGCCCTTTTGAATCCAGTGTTCGCAAATTCTCAATTAGCTGAAAGTAAGTAGGTATCTATACACGGAACCACTCGCATAAATACTTCAGGTCTCTTTCTCCAGAAAAGGCTGGCCGTGCCCAATTGAGAATTTCTTAGAATTCAACGAGGTATCAGTGCCCTCAAGTACCCAAATATCAGAGCTAACCTTCGAGTGCCTTCTCCCTCTCTCTCTCTCTCTCTCAGCTCTTTCGGAAAACAAAACAATTACAAAAAACGCGTCGTGTCGGCGTGTGCAGTGTAGCGCATGCATAATGCACACATACAGCTTGCTGCGATAAATACGTACGTGCGTATATGCACTTGCGATACTCCTGCATGCAGAGAGAGCGAGAGAGAGAGAGAGAGAGAGAGAGAGAGACCGGCGGCGCCTCTACACACTCGGCGCCGCCTGCGCGTGTGCGGCCAGGCAAGAAACGCACTCGCAGGCCTTGGGAGTTGGGACTCTCGAGAGAAAAGATTCCTGAGGAATGATGCCTGGCGCGCGGCGTGTCTTACAGTGTAGGTACGCCAGCGCGTGCCTGTGTGTATGCGCGCGCATGTGAGTGTGAGTGTGTGTGTGTGTGTGCCCGGAGCGTTCAGCGCTACGAGGTGCAGCCAGGCCTGTCTTACCACTCAAAACTTGAATTTACGAGAACTGGTCCAGCTTCTCGGCTCCGTCTTTTTCTTACCTTCGTCCGTGCGCGCAGCCGCCGCGCGTCATCGCCTCTTTTTGATCCTTGAAGCCGGAGGATAATTCTCCGTTGTCGCACTGATTGCTCCTTCTCTATATATGTATATTATAATGCACTTTGTCGCGGTATACGACACTACACGATCGAAGCACTGTCAGTTGGCGTGAAATTCAATCTTTCAGCGGCCTTCGCACGCGAACCCGCGAATTTTGAAAAAGAACGCCGCACCGTGGTAGGAGCAAGCCGTAGCGTCGTCCGCCGGTTCATTAGTGCGTGACGTCTTGGCTACTACTGAGACTGAGGAGAAGAGAGCGAAAGAGAGAGAGAGAGAGAGAGAGAGAGAGAGAGAGAGAGAGAGAGAGGGCCGAGAAGCTCCTGGCGCCAAACCGACGGGCCCCCGGCGGAGAAGAGAAGGAGCTATATGCTGACGAGTGGTTGGAGCGGCGTGGGGACATAGAGTGGGGGAAGAAAAGGGACGAAGTGAATAAAAGCCGCACACGCGTTCCCTCTCTCTTTTCCACCCTCGCACACAGAGAATGCAGAAAGAGAGAGTTTGTTACGGCGGCGGTTGTCGATTTTTCGAAAATAAAAGGATGGGCTCTCCTCTCCCTCTCCCTCTCTCTCGCTCTCGCTCTCGCTTTCGGGATTTTTTGGAGGGTGCGTCGCAGGTATACGAGCGAGAGAGATATCCAGTGTACAGGTTGTCTTCGTTTTTTTTGTTGCCGCCGTAGGCCTTTCGATGGGTAGGCGGTAAAGGTCAGTTATTTATCGGTTCGCTGAGAGCGAGCGGCAAACGGCAACTGCTGTGCACGCGTGCATTTGCTGTGTACAGGTATAAGCCGCGGCGGACCTTGGGACACGATGAGATCTCTCATGGAAAGCTGAGAAATGAGAGGAATTTGCGAGTTTTTCAATGAGGCCTGTCGAAGGCCGTGATTTTTCTTTTTAACCGCCCGAGCGGCGTAAAGATGGATTCTTTGTTTGCGACGACAATATTTGGCGAGATTATTCTTTGCTATACCATCTCTTTTCTATTAATAGAATTTGAATGTCAGCAGGATTCGTGATTAGAACGCGATCGTGCGTAAATGACTATGCCGCTTTGTGAAGCTAACAATGGAATTCAACTCCTACTGTATTATCTCATGCATTCATAGCCTATCTATAGGCTCCCATCGACTGTTATACGAATACAATTTTCATACATTAAACCTTTCAATGATTTGTGTATTCATCCGAAAATAAGTAATTAAATTTCGTAAGAAGCGTGCGCTTCTAGTTACCATTCATTCCTATAGAAAAAGTAATCGCTGGATCTTTCCAAGTTGCATTACACAACTGATGAAATAGGACGGAAAGAATTAGGAAGCCTTATCTGACTAAAGCACGATGACTACTTCATCCATCTGTCGCTTTTCTGCCGGTTCTATCTTCAGGCTCTCCCACAGTACGTTCATTGTGTGCTTGGAAAATTCGCCACGGTACTGCAGATTATGCACGCTTTCACGCGTGAAGCACCCAGAAGTTCCGTTTTATTGTACCGCGTATGCTCCAGGAAACTTTTAGCTTTACTTTAGTAAAATCAGAGTGTTTAAATTAAAATTAATTGAATTGTTACAAACATGTTCATGAAAATAGATTTGACCCTCGGAACACACAGGCTATTTTTTCAATTACGAAGCACACTGTGGATCATCGAACCTTTGTCATTTTAAAACTACTGACCTGATCAACTAAACAAAACTTTAGATATTCCTCAATCATTGTAGAAACCATTTCCGCATTGGAATACTTATAATATCGGAAAAAATAAAAAAATAAATAAACAATTCTTTATGAATTTGAATGATCTAGTAAAATTAGACTTTTTTTTTATTTAAGACCTAAATTTTTACATATAGAACGCATATAAAACTCAATTAAATTCCGTTAGAAATATATACGCATTGTTGGAGTATCGCAAAAGAAACGAAAAATCTGGTCTCGAAGTGCATGCTTATCATCGCCATGAACGTGCAGGAAGACACGTTTCAAGTATGTGCACAGCAGGACACCGGACGAGACGAACAAAAAAATACTATATATAACGGAGGGCTCAAGGAGGAAGCTGAGCATCTGGCGGCCAGGCATCCGCAAAAAGTATCCGCCCCGTAAACGAATATTTCGGTGGTGAATGGCTGCCACTCCACTGCTATATGTCAATTTTGAAAATGACATGTATTGTATAATAATATGTAGAGGCGAGGGAACCTCTACTAACAAAGACGAGTTTTATGAAAAAAAAAAAACGATTTCTTAATCTCGTGTTAAAGTTACTGATTTATTCCTGAAATTTAAACCTCTATAATACGCACAGGAGCGGATATAAAGTATAAATGATATTGATAAGTAGTCGAAATGGATTTATACATGATAACAACTTAAACGATTTTGAATTGCAGCAGCTTATACTTTCGATTCCTATATTTTACTTATAGGCACGTTCAATAAAATTTGATAAATTGTCTGTACTTTATAGGTATTTAGTTTAATTTGGTTCAATTTATTCGTTTAGTTTAATTTCTTGCTTTTGATTGTTATGAGATCAGTTGTGGGCTAGGTATAAAAAAAACATGAAGAAAAATGTCAAAAATCGGACCAAGATTAATGTATTCATCCGATCGCGTAGCCACGATTCTTTCATAGCCTCTAAAGGAGATTCTCTGTCCCACCGTCCCACGACTTCTGTAATTCTGATTTCTGTTACGACGGTATAACAGGTGAATTCCCGTGGTGATAGTAATTTCCTTCCTTGCCCCGAATCAGATGACATTGCAGTTCATTGTATCAGTTGTTGCGCTGCTGCAGCTGCGCAATGCGCCATTATAATACGACATGTGTACATGCACGGCAACATACGAGCGAGGAAAAAAAACAAGCCGCAGCATCGAACGTGGCAGTCGGATACAAGCAAAGTGTGTGAAGTGCGCGGGCGCGACGAGAGAATTTCTGCGGATTGCTGCTGTGCTGCTGCTACTTCTAGCATCGAAGATAAGGTCTATCTTCGTTGCTTCTGGCTACTCACCCTAACCTCTTCGTCGATTTCCTCCCTCTCCACCCCGCCGACGAAAAAAGTGTGTTTATACTAAACAAGAGGAAAAGGTAAACTTAAGTCAATATTTCTCTTCTAACTCGCCGATCGATTCGATTGTGACTCGGCGAAAAGTGCAGTGTTTTTTAAGTACATTATCACTTTTATAAGCGCATTAATTAATCGATTATTTTGGCAGGTTTAAAGTCTTTTGCCTCAAGGGACTGCTTTTGGTACTTACAGCTTACTAAATATTGTTTTTTTTTAAATTGAATAATAAGAGATTTGCATAGGCAGTTCCATTTACATACAAAATTATAAAATATCTTTGTTGATGAGTGGAATACCTTGTTTATTTATAGATGCTTAAATCATTGTACTTTGTGATGGATAAAATAATTATTTTGAAAATTATTTTTATTTTACATAATAGTGTTTAAAATTTAATTTGTTACATTATACAGCAGTCTTTCAAAAATGTAATTCTCATTGTTATGATCATGTATGTTTATAAGGCTTTGTTGCTTAAATAATTTACTCTGTGAAAAACTATTTACATTAAAATTATGAAAGAGTAAATACTAGCATTTTTCTTTTTTTTGTAGGAATGGTGAAACAATGGGCTATAACAAAGTAAAGCTTGGTACATTTTTTACTGTCTTGGTAGTTCTTCTGGCAGTCTATTACAGGAACTCAAATGATTTGCTACAAAAAAAACTGCATTCGGTATTAAAAGCTTTGGAGAAACTTGAAAATAAGCACACAATTACTTCCAGGCCAAAAGTTGCTATTGGTTATGGCATATGTACAGATGTGTATATAGAAGCTGGAAACCTTTTGGAATATTCTGAAGATATTGGACAACCACAGCATTTTGATGAAATAAGTACTAAAGAAGAACTACTGAAAAGCTTTGCTTATTACTTTAGACATGGAGCTGCTGCAGAGTAAGTATTTTGTTCATATTCATTTTTTTTATCCATTTATCAATACGTAATTACGCTTCTATTATTGTTAAAATTAAAAATCATGTAAAAATCGACGAAAAAAAACAATAAGACCACAGATAAAAATATGCAAATATACTAATTACATATTTGTATAAAAAATACTAGGCGCTTCATGTCCAACAACACTTTATTTGACAATCTGGTAGCAGCAGCACGATCGTATCCATCCTCCTATTCTGCCATTGGGGGAAATGCAGCTGTAATGGCAATGAGACTTGTAAGAGAAGGTTGTGATGTTATACTTGCAGCTAAAATGACTACATCATTGTTGCAAATGATTCCTGAAGCTATAACAGTAGTTGGAGGGGAAATTGAGAGGGATGACATACACTTAATTTTGGAGTACAAAAGAGGAGAAGTTTGGGGACCATATACTAGTGCTCGAGCAAACAGGTTTTTAATTTTTTATGCTAAGTAGATAATATAATCTAAAAAGTATGATGCTTAATATAATTATAAAAATTATGGTTTTCATATATAGATACATCATACACAACGATAGGCATAATCCACAAGCAAGTGGACTTGAAGAATTAGATAAAATTTTAGCTGACTACAAACCAGATTTGTTAATAATAAGCGGACTTCAAATGATGGACAATTACCCTTTCAACGAAGGTGTGCGAGCAGAACGCTTGAGATATGTACATGATCAGATGCGGCGCCAGCCAAAATCTACCAAAATACATTTTGAAATGGCCTCTTTTGTTGAAGAAAATCTTGTGAAAGATCTAAATGAGATAATCATACCATATGCTGACAGCTTAGGAATGAATGAACAGGAAATTGCAAATTTGCATAATTCCCTGTATTATGGTAATATTTCATTGGTGGCAAACTCCACTCCAAGGGTAGCCACTGTGCTTGATCAGATGAGAGCATTATTCAAACTCATCAGGACAAGAGGAGAGGGCATAGAGGGAGCAAGAACTTTAACAAGGATCCATGTTCATACATTGGCTTACCAAGCCATACTGACAGTAAAGGACTCATCTTGGAAGAATACAGTTGCAGCTGCTGCTAAAGCATCTTTAACTGCCCATAGACATGTTTGCAGTACAAGTGATGTAAGTTGTATTTTTATTGAAATATTTTTTAAAAATTTTCTATCTAAAGGGATTATACCCCAAATATTTATAAAACAAAATTTAAAAAATTAAAAATGAATATAATATAGGTAGAATATGTGATGCAAAATAATTTTATTTATTTTCAATAATACATTATTTTTTTCGGATATATTTTTGTTTTTCTACATTAATTAGAAAACAGCAGACAGTAACAATATCATTAATTTGTATAAGAAATTTGGCAGGTAATAGGGATACAATTCTGAAGGATTTGAGTTGATAAGTACATTGATTAATGTGGGTAGATATAGACAATTGTTCAGGATCTTCCGAAAATTTTGGTGTAATAAACATGGCCTTTTTATTTTCTAACGCAATCTTAATGCTAGGGAATTTCTTATTAGCTAATATCACATCACCAGGTTTAATAAAATCTAAGAATCCACAATCACCTGCTATAAAGTCATCACTTTTTTGACCACCATAACATTCACTTTTAAACATAACAAAACCGTTTGGCGCATAAACAATAAATAATTTAAATCTATCACAATTTTTATAAACAGAATAATAAGTTCTCTTTTCTTCTTCATCATTAGGTATGTCAATTTGTATTTCTATACAATCTACTATTGCTCGACAATTATAATATTTACTTTTGAATGATTCAGGTAGAGTACTCTTAATAGTTTCTTCATCCAACCAGTTAATTCGATTTTTAGACATATTAACAAGGCTTTGCAGAGTTTGAGTAAATATCCGAGATATTGTTATTTGTTGTAAATCAAATAAAGTAGATAAAGTATGGTGACTTACACCTTGTTTAAGTTTTGTAAGAAATATTAATAACCTGTTAGCAAAACTAATGGCAACATAATTCATTTCTGGTACGCTTTGCAATAATAAGTTAAAAACTTCAAATGTCACTCCACAAAAGTCTCTCAATTGATTATTGCTATGAATTGAAGATATTCCATGAAATTGTACACTTCGCACCACTGGAGTAACTGGAGTGACTGAAGTAACTGGAGCTACAGTTTTACTAGTGAGCTTGAGTGTTTCATTTTTACTAGTGAGGTGGAGAGTTTGACTTTTACTTTCTGATTTACTTTTTAAATTAACTTGAATTTCTGCACAGTTAAGATTATTTTCAATTTTGAGATTACACATCATATAATCATAGATACATGATGTACTGTTTGTTAAATTCACTTGACATGCAAAATTCTTCACTTGCAATGCTTTTTTTAATAAATTATCTATATAGCTGTCTTTACAATAATTTTCTTCCACTTTAATAAATACTGGATGTTGAGGTAATATTGATGAATTATCTTGTAATAAATTGGTTTCACTTTTAATATTTTTTATAGTATTATTGTGATTCTTATTTAATGATAGCTCTTTAGTTTTATTTTTTGTTGAGACTGATGGTGAGGTGGTTGCAGAAGTGACTTTTTTATTTTGATCCCGCTGCAAATTGCGATCAAATCTAGCGACTGCCTTTACTCCCTTTACCTTATAATCGCCTGGAAAAATAGTTGGATTATGTGCAGGATGCAGTGGATGTTCATGTTTTCTGCCTCCGACAAAATGAGCACTGCATATCATGTTATACTTTTTTGGCTCCCAATCATCACTTAAGTTACTGAAAAAGAATTTTACATCTGTATTTGTATAGTGCACTTACAAATTTGAAAATTTATTTTATAAAATTTGTAACGTAATCAAAATTTCATATTCGGCGCGTTACGAAATGAAGTGAAATCATCTTACTTGTGTTTGATGACAGCTTCAATCCATTTTCGACTTCTTTCGGCCCTCCACCATATTTTAGCAGTCGGGAAATGGTAAAATAGTATGTTATCTTCATCGTTCTCGTATTTATTCTTACAACCCTTCACACAGCAGTATTTTCGTTTTTTTTTCGGTTTGGATTCATTCATTTTCAGCTCACTACAATTTGCTGCGACCTGCGACATTTTACCCAACTAATGTACACCGCACCAACCACCATCTTTTATGCGATATAGAAATCACAGATGGCTCTGTAGAGTAATTTTTCGGAACAATGTAATGCATGGCTGGTACGCATGCAGGTTCAATATGTAATATAGGGGAAGGTGGGGCGTCACGGGCACACTAACTTTAATTTAAGATTGTATTAAAAATCGATAGATTCGAATTATAAAAAAAATTACAATAAGTAAATAATACTATTAAGAAACAGGATTGACCACAAAAATATTATATTGAGAGGTATTTTTTAATATAAAATTGAAAAAT
>UELV01085795.1:0-10300 GCA_900490015.1 Megastigmus stigmatizans | reverse complement strand
GTGTGTGTGTGTGTGTGTGTGTGTGTCTGTACCGTCCATGTTTCGTTCTCGTTCTGTAGAGTAATTTAGTAAAAGAAAAAAACAAGAAAGAAACTGACTTTACATGCCGGCATATATATCATAATCATATATTAAATGTGAGGATAAGATTTATCTGTACTATCTCATATATGCAGTATCTTCTATCTTTGATTATCTAATGCCACTAATGGTGAAAGAAAAGGAGAGCAAAAGAGAGGGAGAACGAGCACACATGCAAACGCACCTTGATGTATGTGTCTATACATATACATACATGAGTCTATCTCACTCCTACTCTCATCTCTCCCCACAGCACCAGTAGTAGGCAATAAGTGTCTGTGTCTCTCTCTCTCTCTCTCTCTCTCTCTCTTTTCCACCGTACAATCACAATACCCGCAGCGAGAAGCGAGAGAGAGAGACGGAGAAACGCAAGTTTTACCGGCAACTGGCGAGTGGCGACTTAGCGAGCCGCCGCATATGTACGTGTGGTTGTGAGCCCCAATATCCGTGCCGCGTACGTGTGAGAGCCGACTCGGTGTGTGTGTGAATGTGGGGCCGTTCGCTCGCTCGCGTTCAGCGTTCCCCCACCATAGCCTATATAGCCGAAGTGAGAGAGAAAGAGAGACAGAGAGAGAAGCCGCCGAGTAGTCGCGCAGCGGTGCTTCGCAGTCTCGCCGTCGCTTCGAGTCCGACACGAGTTCTCTCTCTTTCCCTCGCGACACTTGCACCAGTTAACACACTTACACACCGGCTTTTCGCGTTGCTATCAAGAAGAATAAGTTTTGAGCGTGTTTATAACACCCACTCAGTGCTTCCTTCAAGTTTCGCGCGACACAGCGACGAAACAGTTTTTGATCTTCAGTGAATTTCGATTATTCTAAAAGTGAGCAGCGAAATGGCAGACACAGACACAAAGTAAGTATCAATTATTAGTTTTTTTCTTCTTTTTTTGTCCATTTTCGCGATTAGAAGGGTAAAAGCGGACACATTTTTATCATTATGATCTCTAATAAACATGGATATTCGGCAAAAAAACGGCGCGAAAAGCAATGATTTAGTGGCGGGAGTGGGGGAAAGCACGCCGCTTGCGCGCGGCTTTTTCCGGTCGCTACTCGCTTCCTCTCGCGCGCGCATCTCTAACCGCATTTCTTCCTTTTTCTTTTTATGTGCGTTGGAATACAGTGGGGCTTTTTTCCGCAATTGTATACAGGCAAAAGGATAGGGGGAGAGAAGCGCGCGAATTCCAATTTTGAATAGGCGAGATTGAAAAAATTACGGCGAGGCACGAGGCGTCGCGCACGACTGATATAGAGTCGTAAGAGAGAAGAGAAGAGAAGATCGATCGATACAGACTTGAAATGCGCGCGTATGTATGTATGAGTGTCGAGCTAGAGATAGAAACACAAGGACGCCCGGAAAATTCGGGAGATTTCGCGCTCTTCTCTCCCCCATTTAGTGTGTCCGGATATAAATGTTTCGCGCGTGTGAAAAAAATGGTATCCAAGAGGGGGGAAGGCAGTAGGCTGTATATATAACTTTAATTTGGCGGTCGTCCAACTTTTTCATCGACCTCTTCGAACCTCGATCTGAAATTTTCCCTACACACGTGTTTGCTTAGAAGGCGGATTCATGCATATCATTGCATTGTAATTGAATCATAATTGAAACTCGTTAGTTTTCCTTCAGAACTACGGTCGCGAGAGAACTGTAATTCAATTTTTGCGAAAGACTGTACGAGAAAGAGCCAAGCGAGCGGCCCGCGCGGCAAAAAATACGAGGAGTTGCTTCGTATAGATGTATGTGTGTGTGTGTGTGTACACAAGCGCGCGTGCATGTGTAAGACCGAGAGAGAAAAGAGAGCGGCCGGCATATCGATTGGCCGCTATCTCCCTCACTCTCACGTTCCCGCTATATCTCACGCGCTCAGCTCTCTTTCTATTCTCGTGAAACCATGTTTTTTCATTTTCCTTTTCTCCATATCAACAATGCGCTATCGATCTTGTAAAACTTGTCTTTTTTCTTTTGGGCCATATTTTATGTTCGTGCATCTATAGATATTTATAAATTCATGTATATATAATTCAAATATGGTAGTTACAGGCCTTTCTCACACTTGTCTCGAATTACTTTTAAATACATTCAAATTTCAAAGTGGTACAGAAAACATTCATAATTCTATTGTCTCCACTGTAACATTAAATACGCTGTAAAAAGGATGCGCGTAAAAAAATCGTCTTGTTTCTCTACCCTTTTGGCATTCATAAAAAATGTACTATATATTTTAACTCGTTTAATTTTATTTTTATTGTTATTTTTTGTATACAATATCTTGATATATACCTTTTACTTTGATTTTATTGCATCATATACAACAAAAGTCCCAAATAAACGTGTATAAAGAATAGTCATTACAAAAAAAAAAAGAAAAAGAAACCAACAAAAACTAGTATGTGCAGACATACGCGGGACATTAATAATATTCTGGCGTATGCCGCGTCCCCTTGAAAAAGTTAACGTTTCATCAAGGCGCGTGCGTCCGCTTTCTATAGCGTACGTATACAGACGTACCCCGTGCATAAACTTGCGCTCGCGTTTCTATACAAACACCTACAATGACATAGAAGATTTCTCATACGGGTTATATGTATGTACATGTTAAAACGTAGTAGAAAATATTAGTAATGAAACAATTTTGAATTTAATCTATAAAGTACACTTTATAGAAGCTATGGAGTTCAAATTTGTGTTCTATACTGCATACATGAAGACTGTGCAAGTCAAATTCAGTGCATTATTTGCATTGGATGGAAGCATTATAGATAGATTCATGCATCTACGCTATTTTTCTCAATCGTTAAGAACTTTATTGTCTTACTAAGTTTCTTGGAAACTAGTATACACACGTGTAAGAACGCCAAAATAAACTGTACCGATTCGGGGTGACTTGCGTCTCATTTCGCGCTTTCGATATAGATATACTATATTGCAACCTACGACCTCCAAAAAATAAATTCAAATAAATCCCGAAATTATCCAAACACCGAACAATTTATACAATGGCGTACGTAAATAAAAATAACAGCTACGGCACATGTGCGTAAATGAGTTTTATGAAGAGGGACGCACAATGGCACACATACACAGCGACAAGTTCCCCAAGGCAACAATCTGTCGTTGAAGCGTTGCCGGAATACCGGCTTGCCGCCGCGAAGCCAAGTGCGCGCGCGAGAGAGAGAGACGCATCGTCGCGGGAGGAGAGTTGAAAGATATAATACCGCGAGACGGCGCCACTGCGGGCGTCCCATCTCTTTCTTCCTTACTTTTGTAGGCGTTCGTATATATGTATATGCCATCTTAAAACACATCGAGTTTGTATGTGTAAGCAATCGCGTAAGTTTCAAATATATCCGTTTTTGCTGCAGAACGTACTTTGAAACGACTAAATTTCTGTTTTTTACTTGCCAACCTTTTTCATTGCAAACAAGAGCAATCTAGATAATATAGGGATTAGATAAGGGCACAAAGAAAACGTTTAATTTTATATAAATAAATCTGACTCTCAAATAGAAACTCGGAATTTTAAAGTTTGCTAAAATAATAAATTATAAGATTACTTGAAAAATAAATATACTTTACAACCTAAATAAGTAAAATGAAAAGTACGCTAATTTGTAACAAGTAATTTTCATTTTCTCATTAACATCAGGTTAAAAGGTAAAATCATTTAATTGCTTAACACATAAGAGTAACTTGTTGGAAAGTAAAAAATTCAATTCTATTACGTAAGCGCGACGAGAGGAGATGAGAGTATCAATTTAATCCCACCATTTTTTTAAAGTTATATAATTATATATGGGTACACAAATTGGATTTTTTGATTGTTCAGCTGGTGTCTGTTTGTCAGCATTGCGTTTTTAATAGGATCTCAACTTTTTCTTTTCACTCATTTACATTTCATTACTTTTATTTTAATATTCTTGTTATACAGTCTGATAGTCTTGTTATCAATTTTATCTACTCTATTCCTCTTTTTTATCTCTCACTTTTTCGCATTACCGATGTTTCATAATATTATACGTATACGTTTCTTTCGTACATATCTTCTACAAATATTTGAGCCTACTCACATAAAAATAAATACGAAACTTCATCATGCATTTCTCACACACGCACGCACACAGTTATTGTTTTCTATCATCCGAGTGCTACTTGTTTCGGGGCAGGAAATACTCTACATAAGGTATACATGCATAACTAAATATCATAAATTTCGTGACTTTCGTACTCGCTAGTAATTTGCTTTTGTTAGCTTCATTATTTAATATCTAATTTTATAAAAAGTATTCAGAAAATTAAATCCTTAAAACTCAATCCTCTGTAAAACTATTCAAGTACTACGTGAAAAAATAGATGCACACACATTCGTGCGTTAACAAATACAATTTTGTGTTCTACAATTTTTCGGTTTTGAGAACTTTGTAATTTTTTTTTGGTGGCTGAATTTGATACGCGCAAAAAAATTTGGGTTGAATCTAAATTTTTTGTTCGCGAATATTCAAAAATTCAAATATAGATTAAAAGTAAATACAGCATCGAAAGAAACAATAAAAAGCCCCCCATATGAAGCATTTATAAAGCGTCTAGTAAGTCTAATTATGAACGCGAAAGTTCGATGAATTTAACCGAACAAGCGTTGATATATGTACATATGTAAGGTAGAAGACCCAGTGACTGGACGCATAAGAGCGCACGTACTAGTTACTGGACACCGCAGTGTCTGGACGTTTTCTTGGGTTGCAATTGATCGAATGCGTTCAAACACTAATGCTGTCCAATCTCTAGCACTGTCCAAGTCACTGGGTCATTTACCTTATTCATTTTCGGTAATAAATCCCGACACTTTCCCCTATTTGATATTACAAGAGAAGAGTCTCGTAGACTTGTATTGTCATTAATAGTATAAAAAGACGTTTAATTTAAAAAAAATAGCCCCATTACTTGACGGAAAATATTTTTAAAAAAGACCGAAAAGATTATTCCCTACATTTAATACATGGACGCAGAAGCAGACGAGTAGGGTCAGACCCGATATTCAATCACGTTTTTTTTTATTCTTTCCCATCATGTAAGGGAGTCCATTTTTTAAATTTAATATTTTTTTAAAGTGACGGTGTAGGTTTTGTACTTTTTCTGTAAAGACTTTATTATATTCTGAATTCGCCGGGGACCTTCTTTATGCACATATGCTTACTAATTAAAAGCAAACAAATTTGAACGTGTGCATAACAAGCTTAATTAGTTATATTCACGTAAGCAATAATGTGTGTGTGTGTGTATCTATATATATGCGGTATACGTCAAAAGGGAACCGGTTTTATTAATTAAATCGAAAATCATATGACTTAGATCATCTATGAAAACACAGGAAAAAATAATAATTGCACAATTAGCGCATTTCTTTGTATTATGGTTATTAGAATTTTAACACTCAAGACAATAATAACATAAATATACTAACTAAATGTTTCCGCACTCTACAGATTCCAACCTAGTTTTAAAATAGCGATTACGTATCTGATTACAAACTATTTTTCGTATTAACAATAGACTCTGATTCATAAATCGTCTTATTTAATCCTTAAAGGGTCATTGTTTCAACTGAAACTGATAATCTTTTTAGTACTTGTGCAAGTGTTGGCAAAAGTATCGTCAAAATCGCATGAAGGATAGCTAGGCATCGCGGAGATAGTGGACACCGGCGAAAAATCTTGTATTTCAAACGACGAAGTTAAGAGTCAGCGTAACACAATCACATTGTGACTACATTCTTTTATTCTCTGTCTTTCAATTTGCTGGCTCATGCGCAATGTAAACGCGCTCTTCGTCCATCCTTCCGGTCAATTCAATCAATCGGTGAGCGATGAAAGCGAAGAGAGCGATGCGCAACGTCTCAGTGTCTTTCGATGTCGCGCTCTCTTTTAAGGGGATGTGCTACCAGAAAGATTCCTACGTTACCAATTCTTCCATTTAACGAAATATATAAATATATTAATTTTTGGGGAAAAACTACGTCTCGGTAAGATGTGGATGGGTGGAATTTCATGAAACTTGAATCATGTACTGTTTACATTATTACCAAGATGGGAACAGAGAGTTTTTTTCAAACTTTAATCTCTATCTTACATATAGCACATTCTCTTCTAAAACGCGCCACTGTATGAATCTTGAGTCTGGAGTATATTGTCTTTTCTTTCGGATACCGTGTGAATTCCAGTAAAACAATACTCCTATGACCTATCATTTAGGTATGTTTCGAAATTTAAAATCACTTGTTTATCAAATTCAAGTTAAGAGATACCTAATGAGAGATACAATCTATAGGTACTTAAATAGAATACAACTTTACTTTCAGTTATGTCTATAGATTAAAATAACACTTCATGTTTCATAACTTTGTTAATGAAATTTAACAAATGTTGTTTTCCACACTCCGTGTGCAACGTTAGATTTTGCGCACGTATATGCGTGCAAAATCGACCTTTGCGCACGTTGTATGAAAAAATATTATACGCAACACGTGTGCTCAGGTTATCTCGACTCGCGTGAATCTTCACTCTCATCAAGATAATCTCCTTCGCCCACTAGTTGCATAATGTACTATTTCTCCATTTTTCCGCTATAACCGCGTAACTAGAACGTTGACTTTGTGATTCAATAAATTTAAAACGAATTTTAATGGCAAAGACTAAACTAGAAGCCTGATAACTGCATTTTTTCTTCTCATCTTCCATCAAGTTAGTGGGATAGGTACACAAAAATGTTTAGTAGTAAGATAGCTTTAACTATCTTTATCGATGCTTTCTAACAACTCAAGCTCTTGCTTTAATCTTAAATCCAAAAGAATAACTTGCTGGAACGTACGTGAAATTAGTCCGGCTTCCACCTTGTACACCGTACGCGCGGTATACGTGCGATCAATGTTTATCGCGTCAACTGCAAATATATAGAGCGCGCAGACAATATGCGGGAAAACAGAAATTATAACAACCTATCAGAAATGTTTTGCTATCCGTTCTCGTCGCCGCACTGTTTTTTTTCCACGATGAAAATAAAAAATTTACCCCGTTTCGATGTAGAAATTAATGTATCGAAAATAATCAATCAGGCATACACAATTCATTCAGGAATTATTTTTAATGTGGTGCACAAAAATTCAGTAATTAATAAATTTATTTGATTTTGCAGGGAAACCAAAATCGTTAGCACACCTGAGAAGAAGGTAGTGGAAGAAGAGAAGAAGGAGGTAGCGTCGAAGGAAACGCCGACAAAGGAGACACCGACGAAGGAGGCCCCCGCCAAGGAGGCTAAGGAAGCCGAGGAAGCCGACGAGGACTCGAAGGCTTCAGAGAACGGCAACGCCAAAGAGTCCAAAGAAAACGGCGCCAGCGAGGAGAAAGAGGCGGACGAGAAGGAGGTCGAATCCACCAACGGCGACTCCACAGGTACTAATGAAATGAAGCTATGATGCGCTGTGTTTGCTCTGGGATATTTCTTAAGGGGGGATGCGGTATCTATAAACGTGCCTTTTCTTTCGTTCATATTTTTTTTTCTTCTATTTAAAATGAAAATTAATATTGCTCGATGCTATTAAGCATTCTGTGCAAAGGGAGGCTTATGTGATCTTTTCCTTTTACCTCAGAGTAAAACGGAATCAATAGAACTGAAATAAAATGCCTTTAACTCGATTCTTAAAGAAATACAAATATTTTTCTAATTCCAACAAGAATTTGCAATCTACGGTATCTTTAGTACTTAATGCGTAATTAATAATTAAATCGATACTGTACACAGGTACTAGGTACTGCTAGAATTAGCCGTTGAACCGGTGTTTATAAATTGGAATTATTACGATTTCTTTTCGTGTTAAGTATAGTCAATAGTATTCATTCTGATTGGTGTACCATATTGCTCTAATTTCAATGTATTATAACAAACGCTTTGAATTAATTAAACTTTTCATATTCGTTTATTATTAGTCAACATTATTTATAATAAAACATCACAAAAATTAAATGGAAAACTGATACGAAACTAATTGACATTTTTCTCTTCATTTTAGACGCACCCACCGACACCTGTTGTATAAAGAGGAAATCGACAGCAGGTGCGGACGTAACCGACGACGCAGCATCAAAGGATGCAGTGTCGCCCCCGAAGAAGGCAAAACTCGACGACAAGCCCGCGGCGGCACCTGTTGAAGCGGAGACCAACGGCGACGCATAATTCCTCTTTTTATTATCCTCAAGAAAAGAGCGGGATCCATTTATAGACCGTACCTTCTTAGACAACAGATTTTCACAGCGTCTGAAGATAAAGAATTTTTTGAAAGAAAGAAAACAAAAAGGAATAAACGGATGAATATGTTATATATATATGTAAAATGAACAGATCTTAAAAGCCGGACAATGATTGTAGATGCGATGTTCAAATTTTACCATTAGAATATACACATACAAAAGAAAATATCCACCATACACTTACATATTAATCACAGTCACATCAGCATAATAATAAATGATGATAATAATGTTATTATAATAGAAAGCAACATAAGTGTAAACAGACAAAAATAATATTGAGAATGTGAAATGAAAAAGTGTACATTGAGAAGAAGTTGAGAAAAACATTTATGGCGTGTTAAAAGATCATGCAGTTAAATTATGATGATTGATTTGCAATTGCCATTTAAGGTTATTCGATGCTATCTCTTTACGACAAAACACATTTGGAAAGCACACGCTTAAGTGTGGAAAAAATTATAGGTTGAAATTTTGAACAATGCTAAACCGAATCATTTTGCCGGAGTTGTAACGTAGATTTAAAAAGGAAGCAATTATTCAATAATGACATACCTGTAAACCCACTTAAATGTAATTTGTATTATTTTATTTTCGTTCATTTTTGAACCATAAGGACACTTTATATGTGCGTATGTTGTGAACGTTCAAAAACGACTCGAGAGCGGGTCGAATCGACGAAAAAAGAGCTCTTGAATGATTTATATTCTACTTTAGTTTTTCTTTTTAATTTTTCCTAATTAAGTGGCGTGCAATCGTCGCTCGACATGTCAATCAGAATGAAACCACGAGTTTTTATTTTCTATAAGTCGCTTTATACATTGAAATACATTCCACCCGATATTGTGAATCTGGTTTGAAAAAAAAAATGCACGAGAGGCTTTGTGAATCCAAAGCGTGTTTCTATCATGTTTTCGACTTTGTAAGAAATAATTAAGTAAAGTGGTGCGTATCAATCCTACGTAATCGCTATATTTATCGTAAAAATACCTATGTTGCGATGTAAAATGTAAAACGTGGCGATGTAAAGCCTCTTGTCCAGAAGAAAAATAAACATGTACAGCGGCGATTTAAAAAAAATGATAAAAAATAAATAAGTATCAAAGAAAACGAAAGAACAGCACCGAATATTTTGAATTTTTTGTTCATCTTATACTTTATAATTCCTTATTATTTTTTTCTGTTCTTTTCTCAAAAACTCTCCAAAGGACATAAACTAAAGTTACTTGAAAGAAAATGCAAATTGCATTCTTAAGACTTGAAAGAAAAACTGAAGTTTTTATTTAAAATTAATCTTTTGTTAATTGTATGCCAAGGTTGCATTTACCTGATATAAATAACGACCAATCAATGTAACTAAAATCCTATATTACTGCATTATCAGTACCTAATGACAGTAAATATTAACACTGTAAAAAATTATTAAACAGAACAATGTGACTAGTGGAGTTAATCTGAATATTAATAGTAAAAGAAACAGAATCATTATGTTTAAGATTATATGAAACGGTTTATCAACTGGTTGAATCATTGTGAATTGATCCTTTGTAGCAAAAACCGAAATGCACTTAACAAACTTGTACTGCCTCCAAATAAAAGAGAAATCAGGGTTAACTATTTACTTATGGCGTTTAATTAAAGCTAGAAGATAAAAAAATTTTCAATTGTACAAATGATGAAAGAAAATCACCAGGACAACTATGAATAAAGGTCTGCAACCAAAATTCAGACAAATACTTAAATACAGAGAAGCAGCTATTAAAAATAAGATCTTAAAATTTATTTATTAAATGTTAGTAAGTGACTAATAAAACATTTTCGTGTCCTGAGTAATATAAATAAATAACATTGTGTAATTCAATGTGTTCGCTACGCAGTTTGACTTGGTACGGTTTATGCACATAAAAATTGTTCACATATTC
>UELV01085794.1:0-33051 GCA_900490015.1 Megastigmus stigmatizans | reverse complement strand
GAGAGAGAGAGAGAGAGAGAGAGAGAGAGAGAGAGAGAGAGAGAGAGAGAGAGAGAGAGAGAGAGAGAGAGAGAGAGAGAGAGAGAGAGAGAGAGAGAGAGAGAAAAGAAATTTAACGGGATTCGGTCGTGTCGAAGGTCATACCGTCCTTCCCTCCCCGTGTGAAGAATATTTTTTTCGTGCCGCCCGTATATATATACTATAGCGGCAGCACGTGTACGAAAATATTGGCCGCTGGAGATTTCTCAATCTGTTGACATATTTTGTTCCTCCCGGATAGTCATTTTTATGCAAAGTTATATATTATCAATCGATCGTTAATAAACTGAAACTGCGATAATATTTTGCTACACGTGCCGGGTACTTCGATTCGTTGTTATTGTTGTTAACGAGTGTTATATAAAATAATTCGATTTGAAAACGCATGCATACCAAAGCCTTTCAAAACAATGTATTTATATCTGATGACAAAAACATTTTTTTTAACCTTATCATTCCCAATTCTGATACCGGCTGATAACCTACATTCGTTAAGTAAGTAACGAGAGTACGGATCGAAGATCAATTTCAACGCAGATCAATTTCAAATAACTAATTTGCCATATCACTCAGCTCGCACAATGTAGAAAATCATGTACTTTTTTCCTCTGGTGTATAACCAAGAGATAAGAGTCTTAATATCATGAATTCACTTCTTTCTATACAAACTGATTTCAAAAGCCCAAAAGCCTACGAAGCAAGTCACTTTCAAAACTTGAAAATGGTTTACCCAAACGACGACTCATGAATATACGACGGCTTCGCGCATTTAAACAAGCACGACACTTGTCAAAAAACAAAACAACTTTTTTCTCTTTCCAAACGCTACACATTATCATCAGCATTCAAAAAGCAACTCGAGAGGACCAAACCTGCGATGCGGTCAAAGTACAATGGAGAGTACCATGGATGACAGTATAATCGATATAAGTATACGAAGGTATAGAATTTTTCAAAATTGCCAAGCGTACGAGACTCCCGTGTCCGTGTCGGTGTGTGCCGTATGCAAGTTCATCGACCGGCGTTGGCCTACGCGAGTGTGGGTGAGCGCAATATGGTAATGCGGGCGAAATGCTACACTGCACTGCCGCGCAGTCTCTCTCTCTCTCTCTCTCTCTCTGTATATGTGTGCAAAAGTCTCCTACATAGAGCGCGACTATGCGTTGGAATAGACAAAGCCCAGTCGTCGTTGGCGGCGGCGATGGCGGTGGCGGTGACGGCGCTGAGTTTGAGAGAAAGAGAGAGAGAGAGAGAAAGGATGAGGAGCTATTATACGCGGGAGTGTAAAAATGACTTGTAGAAATTGACACAATGAAGGCCGATTGTGTACGCCCGGAGTCTGTATTTTCATCTGTGCCGTAAACTGCTTTTGTTGCCGTGCCCCTTTTATATTCAGCGATGGGTGGCCTTTACGACGCGCCGGTTTTACTGAAAAAATTCTGTTGCCCGCAAAGTTCGAAATAGAAAGTCTCTAAGAGAATAATTTGACAATCGTGTTCTATTAAGGGGATAGTAGATTTTCCGAAAGCCAAGGATTTTTTATATTTTCTAATGATTGAACGTGTAATTCGAGTCTTTATTTGCTCGTAATTACAACTATTTATTGTCTTAAGAGCAATTTATTAGCCGACATTCTAATTTCGTATGACTGTACTTTTACGTTCGTTGCGATCACGAGGCTTGACATTTACATTTATTTCTAATTTATGTACATTAGACGTACAGGTACTCGCGATTGAAGCTATGTGATTATTTTCATTCTGGCACAGCGAAGATCTTGCGAGATAAATGCGATCTAAAAGACATTATTGTACAACTTGCATGAAAAGAAAAAAAAAGAACAATGTTTACCTTGTTGAAGAAGCGAAGGAGCGCAGGTTTTACGGTTCCAAAGGCACGCTTTTATATTACGGAGCTGTATGGGTATATAAATTTTTTCCATAAACAGCTGAACGTTAAGTTGATTTACTGCTGTTCTTGTGACCAAAGATAAAAGGATAATTATTTCGTTCGTCGTATGCACATAAATTATTCTTATACACAATAAAATTAAGATACAAGCCATTCGTTTAATTTACGAATATAATACGATTATTCTTGCTTATAAGTGATAAAATAATTATTTTGTAAATTAAGCTTTCGAGTTTATTCACAGTACTCGTTTTAATCTACAATATATACAGAGTATAAATTTTTATGGTGTCCACACACAAAGTTGGAAATTTAAACGTTGACCGCAGTTTTGTAGCGATAATTTGCACGAAAGTGGTAGAGTATTTTTCGTGGCATTTTTTTCAATAATCGTTTCGCGCGGAATAGTTAATACGTATGGTATATTCACGCCCGGGCATTTTCGCTTTTCGCGCTTCGTTTCCGCCTGCGTTTAACCTCAAAAATAATACAGCCAGGCACACGAGAGAAAGCGAATGTCAACCTCTGGCACAAGTCTCAAACAGCTCTTCGAAAGTATATATATATATATACACACACACTCTGCGATTTCGTATTATGAATTACGCGAATCGAGAGCGACTAACTGTGCATTCGTTCTCTTTTGGAAATCGCGCGCTCGGTGTGGAGAGAAAACGCGCCAGAGCCTCTGTCACAATAATAACACGCCTCCGAAATTGAAACGATTTAATAGCAATCTTTTCGTAATTTATTGCCTCGACTACGTATCAATTAACCGCGGCTGCGTGCGATTAGCGACGTTTTCTCTTTCTTTTGTCTTTTGGTACAGTACATATTTGTATTATTATCATGCGTAATGTGCAATAATGTACTGTTTAATTGGGTTATTTTGAACATCGGATAAAATAAATCAGCTTGAGTACCATTCAAGACTGATAATGATAGTTTCTGGGTAGAGCATCGGAACGTTGTTAAATATATTTTATACACAATGATTTCAATTGCGCAAAGCGATTACATCGACTGACATGGTTTATAAGAAATTGAACGATATGATTGAGTTAAATTATAAAACAAATATCTGTATATACGCGCATGCGACAAATTCAATATTGTTTATTTTTCCGTGAATAATTAAGTAGTTGCCATATCTGGGGAAATACTTTCAATTAAAATTAGATATATTCTTGACCTACAGCCTCGAGCGTTAAATGCTTATGATTAATCAATTGCTTTTTCAGATTTGAATTTCTGTACGTTAAAGCCAGCAAATGCGTCAAACAATTTTTTTTTACTTTTATCCGGTACGTTTACCAATGTGTTTACCCTTGAAGATCATAAAAAAAAAAAGCAAATAGATAATATACGTACGCAAGTTTCGCAAGTGTAAAGAAAGTTTTATCATGTAATGTATAATATATAAAATGAGTTTTTTGTTTTGCTGTTTTTTCGAGCATTTCATTTAGATTGATAAAAGCTCGGATAAAAGATTATCTTTTTGCGTATAAGAGGTATATGTGTTAACTTGTTTAATACTATAGGCTGTGCGTGCATGATAATTTTTGCACACGTACAATGTTTCATTGCTTTTATTTTTTTAATTGCGTTTACATCCTTCATTGAAATAACATTACAATAGGTTTACCGTTTCTCTATACATTTCAAAGGTCTATTAAAATATCATGAAAATAAAAAATACTCATATTTCTGAATTATCTGGGTTTATGATAGCAGATCGTTAACATATTTTTTGCCCTGTTGTTTGTTTACCCTTTGTTGTGCAAAAGAATATTATATACGAGGTGAGTAAAACAACGATATAAATATTCGATAATTCATTTTTTATGTTTGCTAGTTTTCTTTGTTTTTCATTCCGTTTTCAAGGATACAGATTAGGGAGAAAAACATTAGGTTTATAAACAAAAATATTGGATAAGTATTGTTACGGGAATGTGAGTTGCATACGCGACAATATATAGAAGCAATGCAAAAATTTAATCTTCGCCTTGATATTATATATTATATTCACGAATTGATGAATTTCATTATTCGATTTATGAACTGTTTTACTTACGATGAATAAATCACAAATAACAACAGGTAAATAGCGTTTGCAAATATAACAAAAGAAAATATTCTTTATTTTTTAATATAAAATATGACTAATTATATAAATCCGTTAACTATTCGGCATTCAAAAAATCCTTTATAAAATAAAACAAAATTTTCCACTGTAATGTAAACATATATCTATATATATAAATGTACATCTTACCAAGGCTTAAACTGTCAGACAAAATACGAAGATGGACCGACTGCAGCAATCACGCCAACTTACTGAAATATTTTACCGTGTAAAAAATTCTTTTATTCCGACCTGATAAGTACGACAGCGTTAGCGGCGATACGTATGAAATTCCCCTTTACAATCAACGTGTCACGCAGTCTGACTGCATAACATTATACCTATATATAACGGCGGCGTATCGACTGTAGAAAACGTATACATTTATACAGCGAGTCATCTGTAGGAAATAGTACGCCAAGAACTAGGCAAGAGTCGCTTTCGTATGCACAATTTTAACGAGGACAATTAGATCGAACGCATTGTAGGGTGTAAAAAGAAAATATCGCAGTTCATATACGTACGTGGAGGCGGTTTCTGCGCTGTTGACGTTTCCTGCAGCAGCTGAGCGTGCCGACGCCATGTTAACTTGCGCCGCCACGGAGCTGCGCGCGCCTCGCTCGGTTGCTCGTTTCGTCTCTCTCTCTCTCTCTCTCTCTGCCTTGGCAAAGTCCCTCTGTTATGTCTAATATATATATATCGGCACTGAGTATACATACAGAAGATATATACGCTTTGGCTTTACCATCTTTATCCACCTATAGTCTTGCCAGCTTAGGCTTTAAACTTTATCTTTATTGCATATAAGGTATACAAGTGCAGTGACAAACTTTAACTATCTATACGTACTTGTTTCTGTTTCAGCACCGATATTGCTCTCCTTTTACTCATTGCTGTCCGATAAAAAATAATCATTAAATAAAGATTTGATTATTAAATTTATATCCAATTGATTTAGTATAGTTTTATTAATATAAAAATATTTCAGATGTAGAATAATGAATATGCACGACTGAAAATTTCATTTTAAAAGATAATTGTGAGGTACAATAAATACCTATAACAACACTTTTGTATCTTAAAAAAACCTCATAATCAAGCAATTGGAAACTAGGCATAACGATCAGTTCCAGCGCCATAGTGATACTCCCAAGCGTTTGTGTTGCGCGACAATGTGCGTTTCTCGAGGAGCACACGCACACACACGACGATCCAGAGTGAGTTTGGACTGCTTGGAGGCTCGTTTTCACGCGCAGGCAGTGGCCGAGCCACTCTGCAAACGCTCTCTCTCTCTCCCGCATTACATCGTCTCCTCTCTTCCGTATACCTGCGTATGTATGTATCTACACGCACACGACTCTCTATCCTCCGCTGTATATAAGCGTGTCCAAGGGGGCTTTTATATGGTTACGTGACAGTGCCGCTTAACTATATATACTTTGTACAATTTACTACGCTCACTGATTTCCTTTTCTATGTATATATATATATATATATATGGTTCGGTTGCGCGCTCTTTCTTTTTTTATTACGTACACAAAAACACGGGACTCGCGCAACGAGTGCCATTTCGTTTATCTCCCTCTTTTTTTTTTTTATAACGCGGACTACGAACTTTCGGTACGAGCGTGTATTACCTATGTGTATGCGTGTGTGTGTGGCTTGACCCTGAACTGTAAGAGCATTGGTCGTGACTGTCGTAACGTAATACTGTGCGTATCTGTGGTCTTTCTGTCCGCGAAATCTTTAAATGAAATTAGAAAACTCCATTTAGAACAAATTCATGTTGTATATATTGTGTGTTTGTAACTGGATTTCCATTCAATATTTACCGAGTTTTTCCCCGTGTTTGTACAAATGAGATTTTAATGGATTTCGCGAGCTATTTAAATGATTAGGCCGCGAGAGTTATTGCGTAAAACAGTAAGACTTGAAACACTTAGAAATTAATGATCGCTACCGCGAAGTATGTAATACTTAATTGTAATGTTTTCTGCCGCTCGAGAGATATGTCTCATCAAAGTCAACAAACGCCCGTCCAGTCTGGCAGACGGTGACGCTCGGTTAAAAGTTAATAGAAACATGTTTATAATAAGTTTGATCGAGTTCGATATAATACACCGATGAATCATACATTTTTTTCTTCTTCAAGAAAACACATCTGGTGTCATAAGCGAACGGGGGGGGGGGGCGACACTTATAATTGTTATCGTACCGAAACTCCGAATGTCGATCGCTCTTTGAGAATCTTATCGGACAGATGCTTCAGCTCTAATTACGTAACGTATAACGAACAAACACATAAGACTTATTTTTTTATTCGTTGCACTTACCAAAGACGAGATATTTCTCGGCATTCATTGCAAAAGAATCGAAAGAAAATATAATTGAACCGGATGTGTATATATCAATGCTCTCGAGGCGAGATAATGAAAAGGGAACACGTCAGAATTATAAGATGTAATCGTATGTATATATATACCTATATATATTTGATGAAAAATTCAGTACACATATTATTATAGTTGAATGGCTTATCGAATCAACGAGGAAACAAGTGGAATTTTTACGCGGATGTAAAATGTATATATGTGTAGGAAGTGGCGACACAAAGCAGTTCACGAACCCGATGTGTATACGTGGCCAACCGCATAGCTGGCCGCGAATCTTTTTTATACACTCATATATATACATTCAAGCCGAGCCACACACACGCGTATATTTGGCAACAATGTAAAGATGCGATGTACCGTTGCTCGGCGCGAGGCGACCGGTCGTTTTTTCTTTGGCTCTCCCTTTACTTCTCCCTACTCTTGCTCCGAGAACTGAATCGCGTATCATATATATATATATATACAGAGAAGACGCGTGCGAGTGTGTGGGTAATATCTCGTCTTGATATATGTGTCGATTCACGGAGACCGAGGCCTCTTTCGCCTATGGGTTAACGTATATACGTACACGCGCCGATCTGTAACGCTGCATATATATATATATAGAGAGAGAGAGACAATCATTTGGTGTTACGCAAATTTCATTGGCTACTTAACTGCTCCGTTGACTACATATAAACGATTTGTGTGTGTGTATCGCGAGTGATTGGCATGCGAAGAAAAACCGCTTAATTGGATTTGGCTTTTCTCTGTGATATAATGGAAGTATATCCCGTTGATGATAGTTGCCCATTCTGCGGTGTATACGAGAGAATCTGAGCTTTGCGTGTATAATAGGAATGGAAGAGTATTGGTAGATTGTAGAGGAGTTTGGGCCATTGTTCGTGTGATATACGTTGATAATTTTTTCGTAGGCGAACGGTTCGACGCTATCAGATTTAGAATCTTGTTAATCACCCGTAAACAACGTATACACAACGTAGAATCAATCCGTTTATTATTGCGTTATAGGTATTGATATGTCTATGCGCTAATTAGTTGAAGAGCTCGTGGATTATTAATCGACAACAGCGCGTGTGTTTATCGTTTAATGCATCGACTCTTAATCACTTTGTACGTAAGTGAAATCAGCCTTGTTGAAGAATCGCCACTTTATATACTTGACGAATCCGTAAATATACATTATACCGTTCTCGCGTGTCTTCCTTTTGCGATGTAAATCGAAAACAACAGTTGTCAGCTTAAACAGAGAATTAATCCATAATAATCCGATTCGATTCTGTCGTTCCTTCATGTTCCGCTGCTCTCGTTAAATTGTAAATTCTGTCATAGCGTGTTTTCAGCTTGTTGTCCATCAGTCACCGTTTTATATACATGACACCAGGATGCACGATATATTGTACTAAACTCTCGTATATAGTCGCATTTATTCATCGTTGGTAAATAAATCAATGTTACGCGCGAACGTCGCGCGACATCGGCCAAGCTCAATTAAACGCCAACTCAACGATATGTATACTTTATACATATGCAGAAGCAAGTTGATCGTCACCGAACATCTTCTTCCTCTTTGTGTCGCGTGTAATAAACGCGCAGCCGCGCAAACATATAGCGAGTCTGACATTTTTTTTACGTAACGAGATTGAGATCTCATTTGGCTCGAGGTTCGTCTCTCTCGTTACGTATAAATTGCGATCCTCATCACGGCAGTTCGCACAATTAATCCTCCTTTATACTCTCGTTTCTCTCTCTTGGTCCCGCGATTTTCCCGATCGGATCATTCTCGTGCTCTTCCTTCAATCGCGCGTCTATACAAAAAGGCTGGGATAACCATTTCTCGCGATCTTTGCGATGAAAGAAGCGCGATACCGGGCGCTAATACATTGTTTTGTTTAGTTTTTCGCAGCGGATGATATAACGCATTTCTTGGCTTCCTTCGCTCCCATTAACGCGGACTTTAGCCGTCTAGATTGCAACAAACAGAGCTGCTTAAAAGCTCACGGAGCGTTGCACGGCTTAATAATGGTGATTAGCGGCGGAGTTTTATTAGTCCTGAAAAGAAGCGTGTAATAGAAATGGTAAACCTTGTTGCCGCTACAGAGAACGAGAAACGTCTCCCGATTGTACGGAATGACGCATTACTGGTATATTTCTGATGCGCACGTGCGTCGCGGCTCTTCGATCGGCGAATCGTTAATGACTCATTTATACGTTTGTGTGTGCGCGCAGCTTTGTTGCGTGCAAGAGCGTTGTTTTCACCGTCGCGCGGAATGTATACTTAACGTTCCTTATATATACGTGCTGACGAATTTTGGAATATCCGCGCGTGCGTGCAGTGGCGCGGTGATAATTTTTTTTGTTCGTCTCGCGGAATTATTTATGGTATGTGTGACGCTTAGCGAGGCTGCTCGATGAGCTGGCGAAACGGTGAATGTTTGATGTGTAATTTGCTGTATATTAAAAGAAGTGGAAGAGTATATTAGTTGAGTAATTGAGTTGTGTGACTATGGATAAATGCTTGATTCTTTATTTCTATTATATATTGCTCAAAACAATTTTAACCAATTTTTCCGGATTATAGTTAAATATAGGCAAAGTCATATATTTTGGAGTTTACTGCATAGGAGCATGTGCCAAAGCAATTTTCAATATTTCACGAAATTTTTCCAATATCGGTATATGGATTTGTAGATTTACGACCAGCTCAAAAGTTACAGGCTGTCAACGTTACCGTCGTTTCAAAAATTTGAAATAGTTGACGTCATTTAAAAGATTCAAGCTGCAGAGTATTAGAAACTCGAATATTTTAGGCCAATTTGATACGCTTGTATACAAATTGATATTATTCTTATATTAATTACACGAGGGATATATAATCCTCAAAGGCTTGCGTTACGGTAAACACGCGAACCGAAACATTGACGTCGGCTAAAATTTCTTGCCTATACGCGCTCAAAGCGCACAATTATATCATTCAGAATGAGCAAAACCGCTATCTGGACATAAAAAATTATAAAACTATAAATTGCTACTCGTAAATACTCTCATCGCACGTATACATATACTTTTGAATTCTCCAAACATATCTTATTGTATGATACATATATAAAAGAAAAAAAATCACACTATGAACATCAAACTGACGCGTGCAATTTTTTTCATTATACGCAAAATTCTTTCCAACGGATGATACACACATCGTGTAAATGACATCGAGGCATATCGAGTTATGCGAATAGCGCGAGCAAGGCCAAAAACTTCCGAAGTTATATAGCCGCAGAAGCAAAAGAGAATAAACCGTTCGGCCCACTATAGCGACGACGGTTCCCTCGCCATCGCACGCGCTATACTCTCGGACAGCAGCAGCAGCAGCAACAGCGCGGCCGGAATGTTGCTCGTGTTCGCGGTATATATATTGTATATATCCTTAAAGTCGCGGCCTACTTGAGCGCTGAGTCAGCGCGGCAATTTACAAATAGACACGCGCGCGCGCGCACCCGAGAAGCTCGACGACTACGACGACACCGATTTTCGCTCGGATTTTCGCCAATTCTGCAGGCTGTCGCGCGAAATGTACCAGCCACGATTCTTTTACGTAACTCTTATTTATTTTATTTGTATTGTTATTCAATGACGCATCCCGAGATATGCGATGCCGTCGCTATGGCACGTTTCGCAAGCCTGGAGAGAGTAAATAGTTATATAGCATTGTTGTTCTGTTATTTTTTTTTCTTCTTTTGCTATATATCACGTGGAGCTGTGTACGTACATAAATGAGTAACGGCTGTTGAAAACATTATTTATGAGCGAGTGCATTGGAGTTCGTTTAGCATACAATGCGCTAATACGCAGAAAATGATAATGGGCTGCGGGATATGCTCCGAAAAAAAACACACTGTCTGGTATATAAGACACGCAGAATTTGCGAAACATTATAGCGAATTTTCGCGAAGCTCAGAGCCGAGGTTATAGTTATATTCTCGGAACATTTCGCTTCCAAGCTAAAAAAAAAAGAGTGGGAGTGCGTGAAGAAGCGATTGACCCGTTAAACAAAAATAGCTATACCTCTTTGTCTAGTTGTAACATCAATCAGCGGATATTTCATCATTTTGCGAAAAAAAACAGAACGCGTGCAAAAATCGACGGACTACTCGAGAGTATATAAATACAAACAGCGATATTTCTTCATTCGTCAATGATAATGTGTCGAAATTACACATGTATATATATGCGCGAGGCATAGATCATTAGACGTATATATGTATATATAGCCGATCGCTTTCTATTATATATATATATACCAAAACTTTCTTCACTCGTCTGCGCTTACGCAAGTTTTCCTAAACGAAGCTTAATATCGAAGCCTTTATATTCCAATAAATCGCGTCGACACGAAGCGCGGAGAGAGCTCCGAAACGTTCGCCCGAAAAAAGAAGAGCAGCCAAAAAGACGTATTCCGTGCAGACGAGATTCCCCACACACACATACACATAACTATTATATAGCGATCGCCCTCTAAGAAACGACTTTCCGCATACTATATATACCTACACATCTCCCGCTTCGCGCACCCGCGCATATTCATAACAATAACACGCGAGACTATACATATAATACACGCACATATAGTGGGGAGTTGGGGAAGTAATTGGCGTCCTCTCTCTCTCTCTATAGTTGTCTGATTTCTTGTAGGTCAGATTCGGCGGCACGATATTGTATTATAACGAGACCGCGAAACCCCAACAGCAGCAGCTCACACGTCACGTATTCACACACAAGCTGCGGAAAACTGCGCTCGCGTGATCGACGCTACCTAATACATATATACAATACACGTGTGTGTGTGTAAGAGAAAGAGAGAGAGAGAGATCGCACCACGAAGCGCACTGCGTAAACAGGAAAAAATCGATCGGAGGAAAATAGTCGCGCAAAAGTGCACGTATACATGCGCGCGATCGGTTTGGCACGCCGCTATTACATATATGTATAGCTGTATGTGTAGCACAGCGAAATTTCACAGAAGGGGAACGAATTAGTGAGAGCGAGAGAGAGAGAGAGAGAGAGAGAGAGGGACAGAGTATATAGTTCGGCAGCGTATGGCGGCGAGTTTGTTTGCTGACATCCTTTCGGCTCGTGGCGGCGCGATCGAAGCCCACCGCGTGATGCTCCGCTCGTGTGTGTATATATATATATAGCGTGCTATATGGCCGTGGCGGGAGAGCGCGTGAGTTATGTACACACGATCCGCGAGCTCCATTTTTTTTTCATTTTCCTATTCATATACACTCCTGTCTCGCGCTTATATATAGACTCGTTGTTTGCCGCCATATGTGTATATTATATATGCGATGGATCACCGGAGTTGTGCCTCTCGCGCTCGAGCCTTGTTTACGTTTTCATTTACCGTTAACTCGTGTGTTGCCTGTGTGGAATTATGCAACCATGTGCGCTCTCGGCGCGAGGCTTCCACCAGCTCCCAAGAAATGAAAATATTACTGATAACACGCCCGCGCGACCGATCGACGATTCACGCTCTCTGTCTCTCTTGATTATTTTTTATTTATTATTGTGCCATTGAAGGCTGGCCTTTTTTTATTGTCGTTTGATAAACTGGCGAATAATGAGTTTTAGCGTGACGAGACTATGCGAGAGTTCGTTCCATTATAGACGAATGGGGTATAAATGAGTAATGCTCCAACTTTAGACATATGGTATTATAGGAGAGATAATGCGCGGCGCCTCTGCCGTTAGATAAATGTACATATTGTTGTGCACCGAGGCAGGAAATTAAATAATAATATTATGATACAAGTTACGTCGCATGTCGATCCTTACGTAAATGAAGAATAAACCCTGTCCACGACTTTATCGAAATCTGCAAGTGTTGTAAAATGTGGAATGTATTATAGACGATTATCTTTAATCTGGATTATGCAAAGAATGAAAAGATATTTTTGATGGGAAAAAGTTTAGCATGGCGATACCGTGAATTACGCGCTCTATATTAATGTGCGAAAACTGTATTAAAGCTTTAATCAGTGCAACAAGCTTACTGAGCGATAATGTAATTCATTAATCGCTATTGATTCAGGTCGTGTCTTTCAATTTCTATCCAATTACCTTAAAACAACGGAGCGAATTTACGTCAATTTACTCGAAAAACACGCCAACCCAACAATCGCGACAATCAGCTCCAAAAGAATATCGGAGGATCGAGGAAGTAAGCCATCCCGCATCGGAATACATTAAAATTCACTCGAAAACAAAGGAACGAACGCGAGCGAGCGCGCATTCGAAACAGACTATGGGTAATTTCAAGTTTGTCATGGGAGCATGAGTCCACTACTGCACATACGTGCGTGTCTCGAAGCAGCAGATGCCATCGTGTTTTTATACATGTAGGTACACTACACGCGAACTTTCAGAATCGCCTTCGCATGTTGTGGGCCACGCGAGAGAGTAAAGCAAAAGGGTCGGGTTACTCACACATTCTCTCTTTTGGCGTCGGCAGCAGCAGCAGTAGCCTTAATGAAATCGCTCGGCAGTGCAGTCGCGCCGTGTAATTTCGTACTTTCGAGTGTATATACCTACCAGACGAAGGACGCGGTAGCAGCAACAGATGAGCGAGAGAGAGAGAGAGAGAGAGAGAGCGACAAAAGAGAAAGCGCAGCGAGTAGCAACCGCGGCCCTTTAAAGCGAATTCGTTTAGCCGAGGCGAGCGGTGTCGAGAGCTGCCGAAACTGACTTCTCTCTCCTCGAGATAAATATATTCCGTTGACTTTTGCTCGCGCTAATTTGCGCGTACATTGCCGGGCACATCGCGATATGCGGAATTACGGGATTTACGGTCCAGTAGATAGATATAATTAATTATACCCAAATGTTTCCGAGATGTATATACACTTGATTTTGGAATTTTCAGGTTTTAAGCGACAACCTGTAAATTCGTTATAAAACGTATATGCATCACGAGCGAGCAAATCAACAAGTATACTTTTAACGGTATTTTTTGCATGATACACAGTTCGAATGCGGCCCATGAGTGTTCGAAATATATATAGGTATACTGTTGCGCGGATCCATCATCGCGATGATGAAGCTTACTTAACGAGAAATTAATCGATTCGTCAGGTGCAAGAAAGACATATGGCTCGCCAAGTTGTAAGAGATTTATATATGAATTTGTGCACTCGCTCCGCTCGGTTAATCAGAATCAAACACGTTGCATAAAAGTATGTATATTAAACGAAACAGAGAGGCGATAATTAAAATGTAATCGTGTATTATAACTTAAAATTCATATATTGCAAAGAGTGACCCATGAAATAACGTCACAAATTTATATCCTGTATTCGGAAAATGGCTCTGAATAGAGTTAATAGTTTTAAAGTTAAAATCATTGTCCCACATTACGTGCACTTTAGAAACCTTATGGTCCCAACTTACGGGCAAAATTACTTTTTTTCTTTTTAATTGTAAAAAATATATTTTTATGTATTTCATGAATTTTTTTTCAGATAGCTTTATAAACGTGTAGCGCATCTTGTATTACCAGAATTAAATTTGTACATTCTCAATTTTAAGGTTAATTTATATGCGAACTTTGGTCCTATAGTGTTTTGTGCGACATTCGGGTCTTTTACCTTATTAGGCGTTTCAGATTTTGATAAAAAGTTGCGTAACTCGACTATACATATATTGAAAGCACACTCGAACGCGATGAATAAAACAAAAATGTTCTCATAAAAGTCTTAAAATAAAAAAAATATAAATTTTCGCACTCGGGAGCGAGATCAAGGCGTATAAGCCAAAGAAAACACCTCGCCCGTTGCATCAATCAGCGCAAAAAAAAGAATCGAGAAGAAATTTCCCTATACAGCCTCTATACCCGAATCCGAAACTCCAAACTTCCCGAGAGGAGCAATATAATATAACCTTATACCAGTCGTATAACAGGCCATAATACATATAACAGACACGTACCCAAGAGTAGCCTTAGTTCCCCGCTTCATGCTCACCCCTCGTTCCCGAGACTTCAAGGCCACCTCACGCATACATACATACATGCACACACACGCACACACAATAAAAGAGGGAAGAAGAAAGAAAGAGCAATCGCAACCACGTGCGCGCGTGTATCCCTCGTAAACTATATGAAAAAGTGTCTTGTGTATATACTTATGGTGTGTATGCGTGTGTGAGAGATGCGGGACTCGAGTAAGTCTCGAGCGCTTATAGGTATATTTACTGAATAATATTGCCGCCGCGACGCGCATGGCTCTCGAGGTCAGCGATATGAGGCAGAATCCATCCGCTTCGCACCGGATATAATTAGCCGAGACACACACGGCTAATTCGCCTCGATGACCGCCTCTCTCTCTCTCTCTCCATTCAACAACTATTTATTTTTGCATGTTTTGCTATATAGAGGAGAGGAATATATATATAAAAGTGTGTGTGTGTGTGTGCGTGTGCGTGTGTGTGTGTGTGTGTATTGCGGCTTCGGTCGGCTTATGCAAGCGTGGAATATTGTGATGCCGCCATGGCGAGGGACGCTTTTTGTTGACAAACAGTGTGATTTGCATTGATGTTGATTGTTAGTTATGAAGTGCAGGCCGCAGTTCATGGATATCGTAATGTGTAAAATGCGGATACGGTACTCAGGATAAATAATTGTGATTTGTGTATAAGATGGAATTAAATGGAATAATTACGGCAATTATGGAGCAAATTATTAAAATATAGATTTTCTTATGCGTTCTTCTATCGCACCATATGCAAATCAGTCTAACGTAGCGGTAGGGTCATTAATTTTTTCTGGTTGAAACCGGCGAAATATGCATACATATAGCAATGAGACTACATTGGCTTCAATCATACTGCTTTTGTCGAGCAACTTTGAAAAATAGAATTCGCACGTATTCTATAATGCCCCTGTTTTTCATTTATGTAACAGCTTGAATTCGTCTTTATATATCAGTTTAATTCCGAATTTCATCAACTTCTATTTAAAAAAGTAAATAAATCAATATACGAATTCTTGAAAATAAATGTATTTTTGTACGTCAGTTAGACGAGCTATTAATAAATTCAGAGTTCGAAAACTGTGGTCTCGAGGCTAAATTAACAATTTGTTTTTAAGCTTCAAAATCTGCTTTTAGCTTTGAATGGTTCAATAAAACGCGGGCAAAACTTCGCAAAGCATATATACCATGCGTTATCCATTAAGTTGGCAGTGGCATTTAATTCCCAAAATAAACAAGTCATAGATTTTTCAGAATATCGTGCAACGGTGAAATTGGAACATCAAATGTCGGGAGGGGGGAATTCGAGATAAGGAACACTCACAGGTGAATATATATGAAAATAACAAGAGTCGTGTTTGAAACTTTCAATGTTTTGTTTATTCATTAATAATTAATGAGAGTGTCGAACCAAGTCGACGATCACAACGAGATATAATTGTTTTTTTTTTCGTCTTTCATCAAATCTTGTAATAACGTTTCAACTAAAAAGAGACCGCATACTCTCTCATACATAGAAAAAAATTGACTCGAATCATACATGATTTTTTTTACGCTTTTTTCCTCTTTACTCGTATACATCATTCGCGTACACATATAACTCGTTCATACGCTTCATCAACTCGATGCCTTTTTTTTCTAATTTCGTTCGATGCTCGCATTCTCGCCAAAACAGAAACGTTATATAATAAACTGAAAACGCAAAAAAAAAAAATATGGTGGTAATTTATAATTATTATCGACTAAAGTTAGCCCCTTGACGAGCAAGTAATGATGCGCGCGCAAACGATTCATTAATGAAACTGCATATATAGGTACTCGCAAATACTAATTCCGCACATCGCTAAATACTATAGAGACGAAAGTTTTTTCCCTCAACCTTCGCAGCGCTGTATTATATCCATTCATGCGCTTTCCTTTTCGCAACTACTCGCCTCCTGTTTTTTATTTTTTATTTCCTTTAAACGGAAAATTCTTATTTCTCTCTCTGACGCTCTCGAGCGGTGCACCGTAAACAATCATAAAATATGACATCTTAATGCTTTTGTTTGCTATATACATCAACTCTTTTTTTTGTATTAGAAATTTTCTATCTCGCATAGAGAGCGAAAAACGCCTACTTGATGTGTCGCCAATCATTTCCACACGAGCAGGTCTTTTATACGCTCTAGCGCAACATATTTTTTTTTTAACAATTCTTACCAAGACCAATTCACAATACCGTACGCTCGATAGTCCAGAGATAATACAATAGGTCAGTAAGATCGAGTAAAGCTTGTGCACCAAACAGAAGCGAGAGTGCGCTCGAAAACTGCACAGCCAAATCCGCTATAGTGCAAAAAGGGCAAATACCGCCGGGGTTGAATGCGTGCGAAATATCGATCGAAAAGTGCGCTTGGACTCGTCGTCTTCACACACATTCACGCACACACAATCACTCATTTCCTTTTTCAACACGCATCGTTGGTATCGCGCGTCGGATAAGTTAATGTATGCAAATAATAATTTTCCTTTCCAACGCGTCGATGCATTTCTATCGCGTAAACAATTCAAGCCCTCAACTTTATACAAACGCCTCCGTCCCTATACATGTTTATATATATTGTAGCGTACCTACATGTACACTTTCACCGTCGTATTAGACGTGCGTAGTTGAAAACACTCGCGCGCTCGATCGATAAACAGTGATAATAAACCTAACTATGCACTAAAACATGCACAGCGAATAATGTAAAGCTATTATCGTTACAGGCCACCCCTCTTGAGCATATCCCTAATATATAATTCATTTGTTTTGTTATTTGTTAAGTAAACGACTTTCCTCTCAACCTCATTGTTTTATTTATGATTTTCCATTTTTAAACTTAGCCGAACCTGTCCTTTTCGATTTTCTTCACTTTCCAGCCCATCGACCCCCTATCGCTCAATCTATCTTTCTCTCTCTCTCTCTGCATTGGGAGGTGAACTTGAATTTTTCAATATCGTGAGACTCGGGTCGATAATTTTATCAGTAAATATATCTAAGATCAAACAGTTTCCTTACCGCTACCGAATTAGGGCAATCGAAGGTAAATTTTGCCGGGAAAGAACAGAATGATGGTGACCACATATTGTTTCTCGATATACGAAAGAGCTTTGGATGTACCCCGATCAATAGTAGAAAAAAAAACCTTGAATTTTGCATCTTATGATAATAAATAGGTGATTTATTGGTGTGATGACTGTAGACAAGGACGGTACTAGTTTTCAATAAGACGTCTATTGATAGGTCGAATCTTCGGATTGATAAAATGTGACTTTGTCACCAAAATATTAATGTGAAGGAACTGACGTGTTCTATGAGAATTTCTCAAAAGACTGAGAATCGCTGCTAATGGGAATCAAACTCATAATGACAATCCAGATCCCTGAATTAACTGGTGGTGTGAATGCATTCACAAGATATGCACAATAGCTATACTTAAACAAGTGGGATGATCGTCCAGGAGGAACAAAGGCGAATAGTAACAGTGTGAATACTGAGAGAGCAGATAATGTATCTGATGCTGAGAGAAGCCTCAAGCTAGGAAGACGAGTCATAAGGGAACACCCAAACAGTCAAAAGGCAATATTAAAAAGCCCTTATGACTAGCGCTTACAGAATTAATGCTGCGCCTCGGGAATATCACGATAGTGCTTACATTTTTAACATCTTCAGTTAGCCATGAAACAAGAAGATCGAGTTGTTATCCCCAAAGCCGTTGACCTCTATAACAATTGAGCACTCACTAAAATATCAATTAGCACCTCAATATTTAATACATTATATTTATACCGAAAAGAGTTAACATTCTATCCTTTTTAACTCGTACATTGATTTACCATGCATACAGCCTGACAGAGATACAACAAAATGTATCAGTTCCAGTTTTGTGGAAAAGTACTATACACTGTTGGTCCACAATCAAGAAATGTTAGGACACGGAATAATAATCGAGTTACATTGACACATAGTACCGAGGCTGAAAATGTTCACTCGCATGGAAGTACGAAGGAAAACATTCAGAAGAACGTGGATACGATCTATTCGAGAAGTAGGTTTTAAACGAAGGATATTGCATGATGTTTGGGAAGTACCGAAACATGTGGACGAATGTTTTTCTGAAGAAGTCATTAGAAGTGCTTGCAACTTCATAAAATTGATCTCTTTATGCAGAAGATGATACAGATATGAAAGTCTGTCGCTCGTTCTTTTTTCCCCGGGTGTTTACTCTCGCGACCGCCTGGCAGTTCTCCTTTAAGTCTGCAATTTTCATTCTATCTTTTATACGCGTGATTTTTTCGACTAGAGAGTAGAGAGCGCGTATACACGTGTATAGTTGAAAAAGAAACGTGTAACATTGACGAGATCAGAGTCCCTTTTCTTATTTTAAATGCGTTAATAGAAACAAAACTCTGATGTCAGTCTGTTGTTGTCATTTTACTTCCTTGATTCTCGATATGTGAAGTGTAATGTCAGACGTGTACACGCGCTGTCACATTTAGCAATATTCATTGATAATGATGATAATAGCAGCCCGACGTGGAATTGAGAGCTTGTATCGCTTGATATTCCACCTGCGCGTAGCAGACGATAAAGAAAGCTCTCGATGTACCAGTAATCCTGCGTAGGAGGGCAGAAAAGAGGTGGTATATATGTATACATTCATATACATTACACGTTGAAAACGTGTATTTTCTGCACTCGTTAGTTAACGCCAGGGAAGGTCACGAGAGTCGCGCGCGCGCCTGTAAAAAGCTTCTGGCGTGCTTTATCGAACGACTCACTATAGCGACACTGTACGCGCGTGTGTGCGGGCTTTATTACTACCCTCTTTTGTATTACATGTATATACGGGTGGACATCGTACCGCGATGGACCAAAATTCATCGTTACGTTTTATATGGCTCTTAAAACTTTTTCATTTCATATCTGCTATTAATTTAAGCTCCCTTTATGTATGAAATTAATAAAAAAAAAAAGTATATATCACGTTTTACAGTTATTTATAGCGCATGAAAAATAATATCGTTAAAGCATTTCTTTGAAAGAGCACAGAAAAAAAAAACTAAACAAAAAGTCATTGTGTTTAAGTAAATACAAACAGATTTAAAAAATAGCGTTCGCCTGGAATAACACGAAAAGTTTTTCCCAGTCCGTATCAATGCGTCGGCGCGGGCAAACAAAATAGAGTTTCACATCCAACGCAAATGCCTTTTCAAATATTCATTTCATCGTCCCAGACAAAACCAATTTTTTCTTTACCGGAACCCAACTCTACTTCAAATGGATTTTATATTTTTCCGATCCTTTCATCCACGTGTACACAAGCTCCGACAATCCCAATTGCACCTCAATGGTAAATCTCGTTATCCCCACCTTATTAAAATATAGTTTTATAAATAAAATTCCTTTGTTAATTTCAAATGTAATATACAAATCGCTAGAACTCGAGAATATAACCTGGAATTATGTTATGCCAGGTGGCAGGGATTATCGAAGCCCGTATCGGCGATATAAAATCCATTCACGTTATAAACTCTTTTACGCAGCTTCTGCGCTGGACGCGCGCACGTTCACCCCCATTCAGCGTTAATTAACGTCTCATTAAAACGAAAGGATTTTATCTCGGCGACGAAATGAAAATTTTAACAAGCTCCAATTATACGCGCGCGCGAGCGAACCTCGCACTCGTTTTTCCGGAGCAGAGCCTACATAATTGCGCGCGTGGACGCAACAATGCGTGTGGCAAAAATAGAGCGCAAAAGCGATAGAAACAAAAACGAGAAACGAGAGCTAAAGAAACAGCTGAAATCGATGGCTAACGAGTACATATGAAGTACTGCCCGCAAACACACACACACACACTGTCGTGTAGTCGTGAAATGAGCCCACGTCGATGTGAACGTGTTCGCCAGAGCTGCGATCCTGCCTGCTTACTATACGCGCCATGTTTGCTTAGGAGTCAAGCTACCTATACCCAGAGAGACAGAGAGAGAGAGAGAGAGAGAGAGAGAAAGACAGAAAGTGAGAGAGGACGCGGGCTAAATAAGGACGCGATTGTGACGGATTTTCCTCGAGGCTCGAGAGCAGAGAATTTCACGGCCTGAATCGTAAAACTTTCTTGTCTACAAGTACACACATTTCTTTGTCTTTTAGTTTTTTTTTCCTCTTTTTCATAATTTTGTTGCTCGAGAGAAAAATCGATTTTCTTTTATAACAAATGCCGCGATCCAGCTATGAAGAATGAGATTTTTTCATGCGAAATATATATACATGTATCTAAGGTATATAAATAATAATAATTTACGATGTTGAATGACGTACACTTCAAGATTTTTCCTTTTACTGAATCGTACGCGTGTGTGGTCTGCAACCGTTGCTTTTTTTTGCGTACGATCCAACAACTGTCAAATTCCAATGGAAGTTAGGAACACAATACGCGAAAGAAAAAATAAAGTATCGTTTTTAATGTGAAATGAAAGGCTTAAAAAAACTAGAACTTATAATAATGTTAACTAATTCAAAGAAATTAAATAAGAAACACCTAATGTTGCCGATTTATTAATACTTTTTTTTATCATTTTTTTTAAAGGACGCATTTTTTCTAACCCGTCGCATTGTATCTATTTACATAGCCTTAGGCTGTGCCTATAATAGGACGTTTATCAACTTAAGTTGCTTGGATCTTTTGAAAATAAAAGTTAGTAGTCACTTTTCATTCAAATAACTTTCTTGCGCACAACTAAAACTGTGTTTTTTCCAATAAACATTCCGTCAAGCCTTGGTACATTTTTCTTCGCTGATCAATCTACTCCTAATAAGTTTAATATCTTTCTTTTCAAAGAAGCGAATAGCTTTGTATATCCCACACGAAGTCTTCGCGGAACGCTCACTTATAATTACAGAAACAAAACAAACGGCAAAACAAAGTCATTTATCTCGTTCTATTCTTTTTTTTTGCGCTACCTCGAACGAATTCATCTGCGTGTGTGACGAATATAAATGCTCCGCAGTGACTGAAAATATTACGTAGTGTACATATATATATATATGTGTGTAACGCTATTGTGGACACAGCCTTAAAAAGAGAAAAAAGAGAGAAGAGCCTCGGGCGGCAAACGGCCTTTAGCACAGGCAGTTCAACAGTCGACGAAGAAAAAAGTCTATAATGTATATGTGTAACGCATAACCAAAGGAGATTGATCTGCGACGGTGTTTCTTTTTGGCTCCTTCTGGCGTTGCGTCACAGAAAAACACACACACGCACACACACTAGCATGCGCACGCCGCAGTGGCTTCGGCAAGTATACAAAACACAGAAAAGAGAGAAGACGCGGGCTCTCCTGCAATGATGATGCAAGCACGATCGACGATAGCGTCACGAGACAGCGTCAAGACTACTCACCCGTGTGACTCTTCTCTATATAGTAAAACACTCAAGAGAGAGTGAGAGAGGCTCCAAGAGGTTTAAAAATAAAACGTTAGAGAGAACTCTTTGAGAAAGTGTTACGGAAATAACGCACGCCCGGAATATTTTTTCGCGAAACGACAAGCTTGTCTTTTGCATTGTCTAATATTTCTTTGTTTTGTTTGTACACAAATAAAAAAAACTTTGTTTATTTCTTTTGCAGAAGGAGCTGCATTCGTAAGCGTGAGTGAAACGGTGTCGTTCCAGTAAATGTTTTTGTTTATCGAACCGAGTCAATCAGCTTTTTCTTGTTTATATCTGCAGTAGATGCACGAACAAAAAGTTTTATCGCCATGTAACACAGCTCCTCCTCAGATCGCGCTTTTTCCGTAACGTTCGATTCAAAACAATAGAATGTGAAAAAAAAAAAAAAAAAATAGGGATTCTATCTGCCCTCTTCCGATCTGTGCATATATACATATACATAAAAGTAGGCTCGCGGCGGAGTCGATACAGAGAGAGAGTTTGAAAAAAAAGCTGTACCTATATAATCACTCCATTCTCTTAAAGAATGCAGCCCGAAAACGACCGCGGAAGGGGAAAAACCCAGTCATCGCGTTTCTTACACGCGCAACATAAACACAAATACATCTCTCCGTCTTTCTCCTCCCCTCTCTCTCTTCTTCAACGACCGGGCATACCTCTATACACAAATATATATATATATATACACGCGCACACACTTGCCCTCTGCTCTCTCTCTCTCTCTTTCTCTCTCTCGTTTCAACAGATATACACACTGAAGTAAAGTATATAGTAGATAGAACGAGCCGAGGTCGTCGTCGGCATACACACACACATACTTGCAAAAGCTCGGCAATAATAATGATAATCGAGAGAGAGAGAGAGACGCGCACACGTAATACGCAAGTACGAGGTGTATACCTAATGCACGCATACGTATTCGTCACTCTGGCCTCCGACGTAACGCAACCCTCGAGCAAATAACACACAGAAAGCAATAGTAGTAGTATTGTTGTTGATGGTGTTGTTGTTGTTGGCGATGATGTGTCGTCCAATAGTCCTTTGCAGTTTCTCAGCAGATCGTCCGCTGCCTCCTACTGACTATGTCCTCGTCGTCCTCCTCCTCGTCCATAGAATCAAGCGTCGTGCTCGTGGCGCTCGTGCTGGTTGCGCGTCTCTTTCTCTCATCGCTCTCCTCGTCGTCCTCGTCATCCGGACAGGTCTGCAGCCTCTTTACCGCCTCCTTGATGAGCGCTCCATTCCTGAGCAGTGCCTGGAATCGCTCGTACGAGTCGTCGAGTTCCATGCGCGCGGCTCTCCTGTCTCGTCTGTCATGTTTGTGGTTATGCTTTTGTTGCTCCGAATCGATGCCGGAATTGCTGTAGCCGTTGCGCGTCGAGCAGAGCGAAGGTATTCTATAGGGCGACGCGCGTATCATCTGGCCGAATTTGAATCGGGACTTGAGACCCGAAAGTCTTAGGTTTTCCTTGATGCGCGAGACGAGGACGTCCACGTCGCGCGACATGAAGTCCTGGTTGATACCCGCGTCCGGCATGACTTCGATCAGATATGTCGTCTCCTCGGCACTATGCATCATTCTCTTCCTCCTCTTTCTCTAACTTTGTTTCGTCGGATCGGAGTAGAGCAGGTGTTGCTGTTGCTGCTGCTTTGCTCTCTTTAGTTTTTGTCTCTTTCCGAGGGTACGCTATATATAGTACTACACGCGAACTCACTCGGGACGCTTTTATCTCTTGCCGAGAGGATTCACTCTCTTGTACCGGTGGCAGCAGCGTCTTTTCAAAACGACCTTCGAGATCCTTCCTTTTTCTCTACCTGGAACTGTAGCAGCGTATAGGCCACTGCTCGTTGTGATTATTTATGCCAGCACACGATATGCTCGCGATGTGTGTACGCACTTCTCACTGTGTATGTGCGCGCGCGCGAATGTGTGTCGGTTCGTAGTACGCGGACTTTGCACGCGTGTGATTCACTGATATCCTGTCTCTGTCTGTTTTCCTCTTCACTTGTTCGTACACGTATATATATATGTGTGTATACACGCACAAACACCAACACAGAGTTCACTAGTCCTGAATCGTTGAAATGGTCGAGTACTTGTTGAAGTGTACGTAAGCGCGTAATGGCCACCAGTAGTCTGTGGACAAAACAAAATATGCAGTCACTCGATATATGTTGATAAGCACAGAGCGCGCGCGCGTCTACCTACCAGTCTGTGTTGATGTTGTTGTTAGCGCTGGCTATGTTTTGTTTTGGTGCTGCACGAGCGCGCGCTCGCTCTCTCTCTCTCTCTCTCTCTCTCTCTTGCCTGTATGTATATATCTATATACACCCTAGTGTGTATATAAACCGTTAAACGTTATAATTCGCAAGAGCGAAACAATATCTTGAATCGATAGAACGGCTGCTACTGCTGCTGCTACTACTGCCACATCAATGTCCGTCGTGTGTTCTTTATCTCGCTTCTTCTATCTTCGAACTCTTGCGAGTCCGCTTGTATGTCGTGTTTTTTTTTCCTCGACTCGCCGCAAAACACAGGATGATCGCCGCAGCGCGACTGCTCGTCCTCGTTTTTCTCCGACACTGTACACTGATGCCCGAACGGCGGCTCGTGTTTGTTTACGCGGCCCCGCTATCTCTCTCTCACTCGTTGCACAACGTACACACAACCTCTGCGATACGTATGTATCTGTGTACGAGAGCGCAAGACTCCGTGTATGTGCGCGGCCGCGGTGTCGAGGTGTGAGGCGACTGTAAATAAAACCTCACTGCTGTTAATTTCTCACGGAGAAACGAATTTTGTATCCGGTATGTGTGTGACCCGCTGCACGAGAACGATAGAATGAGGCAAGGTAGGCACTGTAGCTGAATATCACTTGAGTGCGTGTGTATATATACGGGACAGCTACAATCTGTTTCTTCGCTTGCGACTCTCGAGACTCGTTGGTGCGGGTCAGAAGACGGAGAATCGAGGCTGCCTCTTCCCGTTTGCGCTGAGAGCGAGACACTGCCACAAAGAGCCGTGAACGGGTGAACCTTCCTCTTTCCTTCTCTCTCCCTCTCGGCCGCCGCTTGCCGCCGCCGCCGCCGTCGTCTCTCGCGTTATTATTGTTTTGGTCGGGCGACGCATGCGCACTGAGCCTCCCTTCACCTTCTCTCTCGCTCGCTCGTTCGCCGTGTAAACAAACCGTTAACTCAAAGCCCTGGCGAATCGATAATGTACATGATGACTGACTGTCTCGCTCTTTTGCTTTGATTTGGATGTATATGCCTAATATATATCAAGCGCACGATGATACATATATGCGTCTGTTATTGTTTCCCTTGCGAGTTGCACAATATTGTTTATTTTTTGTGCTAAACGGAATGGACTCAAGTTTTTAAGCAATAAAGCATGGAATTTTGAAGTATACTGCACTGGCTCTTCGAGACTGAAGTTTCGCTGGAATATATATGGAGCGGGGTTTTCGGAGTCGAGTGCGACAGATGGAGAGAGACGGATCAGAGGTGTGGGGGTATAACTTGGGATGCTCGTGGCAGATCAAGGTTACGTACTCGTGGGACTACTCTGAGAGAGGGAGAGAGAGAGACTCGTACGGTCTCTCTGCTACGTCATGTAACGAGTCTCGCGCGATGCGCCCGCGCATTGTTTTATATATATATAAGTAGATACCTGATACCGATCAGGACCTCCTTTATTGAGACCAGGACTGAATAGGTTGAATCCATTAGATTCATATGAATTTGAGCCGGAATTGTCGGGAAACTTAACACATCAGAAACGTATTTTATTTATCCATGAGCTCTTTAAAATTTAAAGTAGATCGATAACGCTGTTACATCATTCAGATCGAGATTTAAGCTCGATTAAATGTATATTGAATACTTAGACCGTTCAGTTATCGCATTGATAAAGATTGTTTGTTTCGTAAAGTATTAATTGTAGAACAATGTAAATTATTTTCCCTTTCCTTTTTCATTCCTAAATTAATAACATATGTTTACGTTTTGATGGCATCAGTTATAAAAACAGTATAACACAATCAATAATGTATAAATATTTTTTTTTATTTTCTAAGGAAAAAGTAGTTTCTATAAATAAATATTTCAGTTTTATCTGCTCTTCAATTTCGTAGTTATTGGCGCTCTCTGTAAAATTAGACTCGTTATCCTTTCTCTTTGGATAGCCATACATGGTGTTAAAACACAACGATACCGTCAACGACTCTGAATATAACGTAGTACAAATGGAAATTTGTTATCTCTCCAAGATTCATTCATCTTGGGCATCATGCTCTAGATATGATAGAACAAGCATATTGCTTCATTATATAAAAAATTTGGCGTAAAATTAAGTACTCTTATTTTTTTATTTCTATACACTAAATTGTGAATGTTATAATACGAAAATAAATAATTTGATGTGCTCAAACAGTGTAACAGCAGTGTTAATTAAATTATATAAATTATATTCGATTTAGATAAGAAACTTCAGATAAAAACGATAGGTTCTAGACAATAAATTGTTTTTAAAATTATGAAAATTACCTGGAACATTGAAATAAAATCCAAATTAGATATAAAACATGCAATATTTAATTCAAATCAATTGTAGTAACACCAATATAGCTATTATAATGTGTTATCATTACATGAGAATATAATTCATTGTATTAATAAAATTGTATTTACAGTATTTAATAAGGTACTATAAAAGGTACTATATGTAAGATACTGTACTGAGCATTTCTCTGCATGGTGCAAAATGTATAAAAATATTTACTATCTTCTACTATTCTTAATTTGTTAAATGAGTAAATATTTCATGTTTTTAAACGTACTAAGTAATCATTTCTTTTTAATTTTTTGAGAATAATTATTATAGTATAGTAATATTTTATCATAAAATCTGGAATATTAGAAATTCTTAGAACAAACTTCCTTGAAATAAAATGTAAGAAAAAGCATTCATGTCAATAAAATCATACACTGTAATGAACCTATTTGTGATGTTTAGATGCTTCTTTAAAATTTATTTATTTATAATTTATGAAAATACTATTTATAAAAGTATTCTTCATTCTTGTTGTTAACAATGAAAATAAAAAATGGTTATTTCAAACAAATATTAATATATTAAATAAAAATTAGAACTTAAAGAATAAAAATTTTTTAATTTTGTTGTTTTTATAAAAAAAATATTTAACAATTCTTTAGTTCTACAGTTGAAAGGCACTACGATTTCTTGAATCTTCTAACTCTTTGTATCTAGTGTTTAAAGATTCTGGATCTGCTAAAAATTTTTGCCAAATCAGTTGTTGCTCTCGTTCAAAATTTTGTACACCAGTATTTTTCTATAAAAATTTAAAAGAAACGTAAAAAATTAAATCATTATTTATATAATTAAACATATTTTTGTAGCAATGCATACTAACTTTCATAGATTTTAATTTATTCGTGATGGCGTCTATAGTTGTTTCCAATTGCTCTACTTGTTTTACACTTTTGTTTAGTTCATCTTGAATGCGGTAAGGCACTGCTTTAAAACTATGGGTTGGACCACTGGTTACCTCTTTATTATATAAGTCTGTTACTGCTGTTTCTCTAAAATCAGGAATTCATAATACCTATGTAATTTTTTCATTGAATCTTTGGCACATATGCATTTATAAAAATTCACTTACAATTGCTTTAAACTTTCAATTCTTTCAACTAACTTATCATCTAACAAAATTTTCAGTTTATTGCTATTGTCATTTCTTAGTGTATCATAATATTGCATAGATGCTTGTAGTTCATCTTTTGAATTTTCAAGTGCTGTCATATCAACAAATGCTTTACAAAATGCATTTTGATCTTTAGAAGATGCTAAAATATCAGCATACTCATTTTGTAATTTCTGCATACTATCCTAAAAAGTATTTGTATTTAATATTTAGCAAAAAATATTAAATTGATAATATAAAACATGATCATTATTAAGATCTGGAATATATAAATATTTACACAAAAAAAAAAGGTTGAACTAACATTTCGTATGGATGACAAAGAATATTCCATGGAAAGATAATGACGTGCATCTATCACGAACTGTATAATCTCATTGATTCGATGAAATTGCAATTCAAATAGCATGCAAAGCAAGGTTGAAAATGCATGTCCATGTTCTTTAGCAAGGGTACAAAGTCTCTCTAATTTTAAAAGTCTATTCCTTTTCCTTTCCAATCTTACTTCTGCTTCTTTTTCTAAAACTTTTACCACTTTTGTTTTTGAATATTGTTGTATAACATCTACCAATTCTTGATCCTGTAAGAGATTTCTATTTTCCAAAAAGTCTCTTGTTTTATTTAACTCTGCTATCTCTGCCCTATATCCATAATGTTAAAATTAGCTTCTGGTGTTATCGACGAGTTATGCAATTCACAGTTATTAAGGATAATTTACCTTGCTAATACAGGTGTACTAGGAGTCTTCAAATCACCTTTATTATAGATTTCAATTGCATAATTTGATACACTATGAATTGCATCACTTTCTATTTTGGTAATAATTTCATGCATTTTAGACGTAAATAAACTACAAAGTAAATATTTTATGATTAAAAGTTGAAATAAATGCTTAATATTAATATAGCTAAAACTATTTACATAAATAAAGACATTTAAAATAATTATTAGAAAAAATGTAATTTAGATTGAACATTTATATTATAATAATGATTAAGGTATTGCATAGGAAATAAACACAAATACACATAAATGAAAAAGTAAAACCTTTATGTTTCACTAATTCTTTAATATATATTTATATTTATATTAGGATTAAACCTAATTCACAAAAAGATAAAACAATTTTTCGAATAAAAAAAAATCCTGTAAATAGTAAAGAAATTATCTTACTTTTTTTGGCAACATATTAATTTGTTATTATTCAATCTTTCATTTTCACTGTTCTCACTAACAAAACTAGCCTGATTTGTATTACTTTCAACCCCATCCTTTTGAGATACTGAAAATTGACGTTTTGCATAAGAATTTAAATAATCACAATATATTTCTAGTTGTTTTACATAATGTTCAATTGGCATTTGTATCCATACATAAGGTTCTCCTTTCTAATGAAAAGTAAATTGTAGTTATTAGACAAGTTGTTTTTAAGAATTTCAAATATACTTAATAACGTTTTTTAGGATACCTTCTGAGCTGCAGTAGCATAAGTGTTTGCTAGAAGTTCTACAGCTTTGGAGAACTGACGATGGCAAGTATCAAATTCTTCTAAAACTGATACACAATTGTCATAAATTATTTTAACTTTAATTTCTTCTCTTGTAAAAATATCAGCTTCTTTTTCAAGATCAACATCAATCTGTTCTTCATGATCTCTAAAAATAATATAAATATATTAATACTTTTGTAGTTAAGTTTAAAAATATATGAAAAATAATAATAAACAGAAGAATTTCATTACTTAAGTTTTCTCAAACTATTTTCAATCGACTGAAAGTATTCAAAATCGGAATCATATAACTCTTTTTGAGTAGTAAAATCAGTCTGAGATTGATTATCACACCAATAATCTGATTCAGTCAACTTTAATATCTCTGGAGAATCCTTAGTTGCTTCTGCAAGAGCCAAATCTAGTTCTGCACCTTGTAGCCATGTGCCATTTTTCTGTATGTGTTGCTTTCTGCAAGGAATGGCAATAATTTACTTTAATGTGTAAATTCTCATGTAAACTAAGAAAGCCATGATACTTACAATTTTATGCATTCATCTGAAAGAACATTGTCGCGATTGATATTTTCATAAAACCATTTCAAAAATGGTTGCATAGAATCATCTTTACACAATTTATCTAAAATTTCTGGAGTGATGCTACTAGGAATGGTAGGTACAAGTTCTCGAATTTTTGTGTGAAGTGTGGAACCACTTATATTATTCATAATATTAAATGTCTTAAAAGTTGTACATAAAACTCTGTTTTGCAATGCTTCGTGTCATGTGGACTTCAACTTGGAAACATTACGGGACCGACTCGACGACTACATTAACCGCCATTCGCCAGACGTCATAAGTGCAGCGCCCTCTTCTCTCTGTAGCGGGAATTTTTTCAATTTTTAATTTTTCGTAATAATATTTTAGTTTTTTATTTAAGTTTTTTCCAGCGATTTCATAAACTTTATTATATAAAATTAAATTTTTAATGTTAAGATACAATGCATGAAGATAAATTATATTTTTATGGGAAAACTTAAATAAAACAATCTGTATTATATTTACGTTATTTTATATGTATATACAGATAATAAATTTCTTAAACATTATGCATATGGTACAAATATTTAACAATAAAAAACCTTTATGAATCTGGTACACTTGTATTTATTCGAATACCATGCATGTCTTTGATTTCTTCTTTTAGTGCCTAAAAGATATAATTTAAAGTATATAATATATGAAGTTTGAATAAAATATAATATTGGCATATTCAATCAAATTTAAAACAGTTTATATATATATCTTACTTCATTAATAATCCGATGTTGCTTCACTGTGTTTAATCCTTTAAATTCTGGAGCAATTACATTTACTTCAAACATTGCACCACAACCACCTATAACAGTGTAAGAAGACGTTATAATTATTTAAATAATAAGACGAATTTATATTTATACATATTGATAAAATAGAAGTTATTCTGATTTTACAAATTTGTAATTTTTACCTGATACATCAGTAACTTCAATGACTTTTGCATGAGGAAACTTATCCCGCAAAATTGATACCATCTTTTTTTCAGCTTGTTTTCCTGTTAAAACACTCTGAGGTCCATTCCATAGTCGAGATAATAGCTGCAAAACTTTCACTTTATTCATCTTTCTTTTTTTCAAAATCGTTTGTAAGTATTGATAAAAAAAATTAAAAAATTAAAAAAATTTTGTAGGTAACAAAGACTATCATTGCAATTAGCTAGCAATTTTAAATATTACTTTCTATCCAGTATTAGTTTAATGTAAAAACATGCTAGAAATTTAGTTTTTTTTGTACATAAAATTTCTTAACTGTTGTTTAGTTACTACCTACCGAAATGCTACGGGAATTTGATGACCAAAGACGATGGAACATAGTCAAATATCGATTTGTCTATATCCGTCAAATAATTTCACTACTTTCACTTGTTTAGGTCTTACTTAATTATATTTATTGTATTAAAAATAATAGGTAGTGTAGTTTTTATTTTTTTATTCTGGAGGTTATGTCAGCTATCGAGCCTTGGCGCATGTAAGCGGATCTCGTACGGTATTGAAAACTGCATGGGCTGCTCACGTAATACATTGTATTTAATATATATATACCTATGTAAATAAGTCCTGAAGTACTTCTCGATCCACCGATCCCTTATTTGCTTCCCACGTGGTATTCAAATTATGATTCGACTGATGCGAATTAATTTGAAAAATAAATGAATTCGTGAAAAATAAAATAAAAATAGTTATACCTAAATACTTTTATTTTATTTTAAATAATTTTTATTTTTAGTTTGGAACATTTTATTATTTAAGTTCATTTGAAAATCTAGTTACAATTTAAGCAAACGTTAATGAATTTACCAAAATTTCTTTTTAAATCCTGCTAGAGATTGAATATTTATTTATGTGTAATTAAAGTTCTTCTTTATATCCTATACATGTATCTACTAATGTTATTGTATAATTGTGTATAGTGAAATTATTAGGTAGAAAACATTATTTTATAATTAATAAAACATTTAATTGCATATGCATTATAAAAATAAATACTGTTAGTTATTTTAAATAATTTACTAATTTAAAAATTACGTAAGTACATCTGTTATTTGCAGCTTAGTTTCTAAAATATTCTATTTATTTTGGGGAAAAGTGTAAGTAAATAAGTAGGTAGCTTACTCATCAAACAAACGTTATGTATCTCTCAATAAAACTATCAGTATATCAACTAACAATGTATGAGTAGTCTGCTGTCTCATGTCTGTGTGAAGAAAATTTTCGTTACATTGTAGCAACCAATGAGCCAATTGACATTCGCGTTGTTGGATTTGATGTCTTCGTCATTACAAGCATAACGTTCAATATGTTGGATCGTTAATAAATTTATAAAATACCTAATTACTGATGAGAAGTTCGAGAAAATGCGAAAGAAGTCGGCAAGTGGTATCAATGAGTCTCAAAAATCAGGAAGGTATAAATAAATATTTAGGTTATGTTTTTTTTTGTCTGACAGATTGTATTTTATTTTCGAACATCTGCCTAGGTGTGTGATAATTATTCTAAAGTGATCTCAATTTTTGTACATTATTATTTTTATTACTTACTGCATCTTTAGACAGCTTGTGTACCAAAGGGGAAATCAAAGAGAAGGATCGCCACACTATGTATTTCTTTATTCAGAGGATGATCAAAGTGAAGATGAAGTCTTCCCTTTGAAATCAAGAACGGAATCTCGATCTTTACCACGTAAAATTGAAGTAATAAATGTACAAATACAATCTGATGATACACTGCAAGCACTGTCTCTGAGGTATCAATGTACAGTAAGTTATCTTTTTTTGTACAATAACTATAGGTAATCACATCTATTATGCATAACTTATTAAAATGAAATTTAGCCATTTAAATTTAACACCATAGAAAGGTTAATGAATTTTAGTTTATATATAAAGTATTCACAAAATTATGATTAATATTCATTACTAGTTTAAATTGTATTATCGATATTGATACCTTCTTTCTAAATTCATTATATAAATTAGCAATTTGGTACTGTTGCAGATATCAGAATTAAAAAGGATTAACAAAATACATAAAGACAATGAAATACATGCTCATCGCTCCATTAAAGTTCCAGTGCAGCCGTTTTCGTTATTGACTGAAACTATTGGACAAAACAGTCTCATTAATCTGGATAATGATTCAAATACGTTTACCAATAATGAAACTGAAGGAACTTTTCGAGAAACTCAGATAATAAATTTATTACCATCTCTGGCATCAACATCATCAGCTGTAGAAATTAATAGCATCATTTTAAATTCAACTATAGAACCATTAT
>UELV01085793.1:42366-54124 GCA_900490015.1 Megastigmus stigmatizans | reverse complement strand
GGGTCTTGGTCGTTAATGGGTTAATATAATAGTGCAAAAAGGAATGTCAAGGTAATAAATGAATAGATCAATTACTTTTTTCTCCATTGATATTTATTTTTCTAAATTACGTTTGAAACAGCAGTTCTATCGTCAGATATTAAGAAAATTATGAAAATTTTGTACGCAGACTTCCTATTAATAAACAATTTAAAAATTGTAAACTTCGCCAATCGAAAGTGAAATCATAGAAAGTCTGTTTCATCTTGAAAGTGGTCATAGAAAACTATTTCATTGTATTTCCAGCATGATACTGTATCAACTACAATATTTTTATGTTTTATCAATTATTCACGATCATTTCTATTTATCAAGTATTTATTATTTTAGAAATTAAGGATTGATTACAGGTAATTTTGTATTTAGAAGTTGGTACAGTCAAGCTGGGGAGGTGATATATAAAACATGTGCTACTTGGCAGTTAAATATAAACGTGCCTTTCGACAGTAACAATTGTACAGACTACAGATTAAAAATCAATTACGAAACTTTTGATTACTATTATTTTAGTCACTTACCTACAGTGTTTTTCTAATAAGGGCACTGTACTTAAACTCGGACATTCACAAAATAATATTGCAAGTATTTTATACAATCAAATCTAGTGTTTTAATAAATTACTAAATAATACGTGGATAATTATTTGCATACACGGCTACTGTGGGCTATGGTAAGAGCGCAATATAAAAATTTTCATATCGAAATGCTGAGTATTTATCAAAAAATGTACAAATTAAAATTTCGCATGTATAAAATACAAAAATTCTTGTGCGAACTTCAGCATCTCTTCACGAAAATAAACGAAAATAAAAAAGAGGACACATGGCGATATGATATAGATACACACAATAATGTAAACGTCAGCTGTGGTTTCGATGAGAATATGGAGTTCCGCTACTAAGCATAATTTAATTTATATATATATACAATATTTGAATACAAAAGGAATATAATACAATGCAGTTTGTGTACAGTCGCTACGTATACATAGATTTCTTAGTGTTCTTTCTCTTATCCTCCTGTAAAGTCATAGCGCAAATAATAATAGTAATAATAATATTAGTAATAAAATTAATAATAATTACAGTGATAATAATAAGATTAATAATAAAATAAAAATAATAGTTATGATGATAATAATTATAATCATAGTAATATCACAGTTGAGAAATGCCGGCAGGCGATCGGCACGTAAGAGAGAGCTTAGGTCGATCGGTATCTTACACAAAAATTTTGCAGCAAACTTTGCCTATCGTGTATGACACGATACTTATCTTATCAAGGCTCGTTCCTTTACTTTTTATGTTTGTCTTCCTTCTTTACCTCTACTAATTTGTTTCTGTTTCAATCTGTTCTTGTTAGAGTTAACGCGAATAGTTTTTCTTCTTTCCTGCTCTATAGGTACGTACGTTTTTGAAGGACTTCATCGTGTCAACAGATGAATTTTGACAGTTCGGAAGCGTAACACCGTGTGTGTTTAACATGTTGAAACGCGTGTCAGGCAGAAGAGGAAGAAAGGATATAGCAGTGAAAGAAAACCTCGTTTGCACGCACGACGATATTGTCGAATTGCTATTCCAGTAGCTTCGTGACGGACGAACGGACATGTGAATCACCGTTTGGCATGGGTGAATGTTCCGCAGCGTTTATCATTCTTTTTTTTTTTTCAAGTTGCTTCTTTTGCCACTTCGATACAGGTCAATTTAGGTAGAAATTCTTTCCTCAATTAGCAGATTTTGATATCGTGTTTATGGTGGCTTTTGCAGAGACTTAACAAAGGTTGATTTTAATACTCATAATTTACAAAGTTTTTCATGGGCATCGTAAAAGTGGATCATACGAATTCGTGCATTTTGCACACGTAAAGCCAGATAATGCTAATGACACAAATAATTAAATTGCTTACTACAATACGTCGTGCACAAAATCATAAAAAACCGACTTGGAACGGCCTTGAAAAAGGTGCTGATAAAAGTATTTGAAAAACGAAACCCTACACAAGAAATCCACGCAATAGAAACAGTTTGCACGCAAAAAAGTAAACAGTCGAAATAACTCTCCTCCAGTCATATATAAATACAAAAATGCAAAAGGTCCGGTAGATAATAATTAGTAAGTGTGCGGTCAAAGTGACGATCCAAAATTCACTGATCGTCAATTCATCGCCAATCAATCGTCCCAATCGAGCATTGAAAGCCTAATATTTCTACCAGGACCCAAAAACATCGCAGGCTCGGACGCTTCCACAAAAACAAAAATTAATATAATCCACAGAAAGCAGTAAAGCTGCTATCAGCGCTGCAATAAGCGGCTTCTTCAGGAGCACGCGCACTCGAGCACTCGCATGTCCTTCCAGTTGGAGACCTTGAGCTTGGTCGTGTCGTTCTCGTCGAAATACAGTATTTCCAATTCGGCGAGTTTGCTCGGCGCGCAGCAAGGCCTTGGCGCCTTCTTCCTGTCTTCCTTCCAGATCAAGCTCTGGAGTAGCGCGTGATGGTGGGCTGGATTGTAGCGAGGTGGGCAGCGACCCTTGCAGTAGCCGGCGTCGAAGTTCTTCGGCTGGACGATGAAGTCGAAACCTTCGAGATCCTTGAAGGTGACGGTCATGTGGTGGCGACAGCACTTCTTAGCCTCCCCGCGGCACTCGCTACGACGACCGCGATGTAGAGACATCATCTGCTCGCGTGCCGAGGTGCCGAGGGAGCGCTTCGAGCGCGAATTACCCTCCAGGTAGAGGGCGTGAACGTTTAGAGCAGCCGAGGAGATGCTGACCTCCCTGGACGGACTAGAGCTGTCCTTGAGCTGGTCCTGAAACAAATGGTTGTAGGAGCGTTAACTTTCGGTCGTTTTGCCAGTGCGTCAGTCAAAGCTATTTTGGAGCTTCGAATTTCTACGCCTGCGAATATCATTTTTGGCCACTTTTATTAGATCGATACTATCGCGCAATTGTTATATCATAAAATTTTTTCATTTCTTTCTGTGTCCTTCAGAACGGCATTTTTGAATGAACAATTTTAATTTGGAAAAACCTAAATCAATCACGGCATTTGACATTTGGATTGCGTCAGAGTGCAAGATATTTATTCTGGCTATGGATTTGATAATATACTCGTTTGAAATTTTAAGGATCAAGTTCATGACATGTTAAAACCCATTTTTTCACCTCTTATTACTCTACAGAAGTTTTCTATTTTACGAAATAATAATGAGTAGTGAAAAGAATTATCGTCGAATTATCCCAAAATTCATGTAAATCGCGAGAAAGAACTTACCGTCCGCAGAACTTGAACGAGCAAGTGTAGAGGCTCCTCGGAGTTGAGCGCCAAGGCGGCCGCGACTTCATCCGTCAAGTCGAATTCGAGCCAGCGTCGTCGCACAGAATCCGGATCCTGGACTGTGCGCCTGGTGAGCAAGCGTCGTCGCGCACCCGAGGTCGGCCGCTTGCGGTAGACACGAATCTCGATATTACCGGAATCCGAGTCCTCGTCATGATCGAGCAGCATCCTCAACGCGGCTGATTCCACCATGAGATTATCGCTTTGCTCCGGCGACATGGGGAAGCTTAGCTCTATGCCCTCCCGTGTTTCTTTGTCTATCAACAGAAAATCATTTGTTCTTTTTTACTCTTGTCGCTTTTGAGGATATTGTGTACCAATAGAGGAAAGACATTAGATACGGTTGCTTTAGCGCTGGGAACTTGTCGGGTAACGGGCAAGTTACACGAGCTAATGCTGCAATTTACAATAGCTCGTCGGGGTTTATGAAAATTTGGCGAATTCAAAGGTATGATCTATAGTTACACCATCTGTGGAAGGTATTTATATTCAAGAAACTAGTAATTTTGTGTTGAGTGAAATTAATAACGTGGAAAGATAATAATCGACGTATAGGCACATTTGGATGAGCGCAGCCTTTACCCTTTTTTCCATTATTCGTTAAGCGTCCTATTCGAAGAAGTGTAAAATTCTCAGTTAGTGCAATGATTAACATTGCGCTAAAAGTAGAAAAAGGTCTCAATATCCGCAAGCCATAAAAAAAAAGAGCGCGATTCAAGGACTAGGCGAGAGAAATCGCGCCTCGCCAAACATTTGTACACCCATTGTCTGTCGAAATTTCTTATCTTAATCGTCGCCTGCGCAGCACGCACACTCTTATTTCCCATAATAAATACAAATTTATGGGTTTTCGCGCGAAACGAGGCGTTGCCAACCTCCCTTGTTTACTCGCGGGCCATCGCGATGTACCGTTTAACAGCGAGTGGCAAAAGCCAGGCGGTTTCCGCGCCGGAAGGAGCCACCACCACCATCACCAAATCTCGCGGCTTCTCGAAAAAGTAGTTAAACGTACGAGGCCGATACGGCGCCGCGACGACGGATGTAACGCGTGCAATTCGTCTTCCGCGGCTATAAGCAGTATCGCAGGAGGGTGAACTCGCGCGGCGTATGGTCCCATGCACTGGAAATTCCATCTCTGCAGATGCTGCGGATTTCAAAAGTCTTTTGCCATCGATGCAGGATATTTTTTAAATTTATCTGCTTCTCGTGCAACGCACACTCTTTGTTATCGTAAAAACGAATTCAAGCTGCAGAGGCCACAAGTTAAAGGCGTCGCGTGACCAATCCACAAGAGATATATACAGAAAGAGCAGTTGAAAGGAAATCGAGTGAGGTTTTTTCGCGCGGAGGGGGCGAAAGCGCGAGAGTTTACGCGTTCCCCGGATCGGCGCGTCAATCGGCCAATAATAGTCGCCCATTCCGAAATAAAACTGTCGATGAAGAGCCGCGGATGGGAATGCGAGCTATGCGGCCCGCGCGCCTCATCATTTATATTACACGCCCGACTGCTGTTGGTGCTGCTGCTGCAGGAGAGTAGAGGGAGGAAATGCTTCGCTCCCCCGTATAACGCAGTCCCAAATAGAATGCGGATGAATCAACGTGCGCGCGCGAGTGAGAGAGAACTGAATACCTATAGATCCTAGAAATAGCATTTATCACTTTCGAGGCGGACCGACACGGGCTACAACCAAATAATTCCGCGGTTATAGATGCGTGTGTAACATTCGCGGTGATGCCGAGTATAGAGAGCGAGAGAGGCCGACTGAGCTCTCTCACCCAGTCGCCTATTACTCTAACAATTGGCTATTTCCATGGATAGCTTGAGCTGAGACGCGATGCGTGGGACGTGGAAACGCACTAGCGAGCTTTCGATCAAGACGAATTATGTATTAGACTTTCCTTTCAGTGTCTTTCCAACCTTTTCTTGGATCTGCCTTCAACCCGCCTGACTCTTATACATGCGCGTTTGGTAGCTCGATTGCTGATTGATTAGGTGGTTCCTCGAATCGTCCACGGTCATTTTTTTCTTTAATTTTAACATAATGGCAAAGCTTAGTTAGTATTTTTAGCCGTATAGAATTGAGCAATATAAAGCAGAAGTAGTCGCCAAAGTAAGAGAAGCTTGATTTACGTTTAGCTGCGCGCGACTGGTTTACTTCCCCCGAAGGGACAAAGGGCCAATGATCATTATATATTTACAGCCTCTCCAAAAATAAAACAAACGATGAAGACGTTCCGGAGAGTGTATATATACGATCGTGTGTCCGTAAAGGAACTCCTTAAACAGCCGCCTGAGATGATTTAGGATATGCTTAAAAGTAAAGAAGCTCCCTCGGTAAACAAGTCGTTCGTTCTGAAAGGGTTCTGTGACTCTCTCTCTCTCTCTCTCTCTCTCTCTCTCTCTCTCTCTCGAGCGACTGACTTTCTCCGACGATCTTTAAGACAGAAAAAGAAAAAAGAAAAAAAAAGAGGACAGAAAGAGGGAGAGAGAGAGAGAGAGAGACGTGTGTTACACGACCGACTGTTCATCAAAATCGCTGTGGGTTTACAATGAAAACGTATTAATGCCGCAACGCAGTCATGGTGAGTGAAACGAGGCTATGTCAACATGTAAGAATCCTCTTAATGACGCGACTTTTCGAAACTGTATATATATACACTCGCGCGTATCCGTATAGAATGCGATGGCATTTAATAGGCAAAAAGTGTCGGTGGTATCGATCATCGTGAAACTTGGTCCGCACGTGGTAAAAGCGAGCGTGTGTTATAATGGAAAAGAATTATACGCGCGCGTGTACGTGTATATATAAATGCGTAGAAATATAGGAGTGTACAGAAGTGAAATGAGAAATGGGCAATTTATAGTTCCGTGTCTTATTGATACGCCGCGACTCGTCGCCTCGTACATTCGCCTATGTTCTTTCCCAAAATAGCCGAGTGATTCACGCTTTATGGTAATGTAGGTGATACCGGAAACTAAGATCAATTGCGAGACGGCCCGACAAGTGGATGTCGGGCTTGTGCGTGCATCTATATAGCATCGGAGTGAGAGAATTCCTCTCTCGCATCGGAGCAATTAATCACTCTAGATCATTGCCGATGCAAGCGGTGTAATTGTTTTTGCGCGCTTGCCTATATAGCCGAGGCAATAATGAGCCGGAATACGATAAGTCAACTCTCGCGGCGAAGCAATTTTCTATACTCTTTCGTCTGTGTATAGCCATCTAATAATTAAGCTTTCCAGTTTTCTTAACGATCCGAGCTGCTGTAAAAGCGTTTTATTGCATTAATTTAGAAAACGTCCTGACCCCAATATTTATCTTAATTACAATTTTCTCACAAGCTGGAAATTACAACTGCAGCTCCCGCTGTATATATAATTCGAATAAGGATTCTCGGAAAAATTAACATTTTACAACAGTTGTATAGTCCCTTGGGTAAAAATGAAATCCGAGCGAGTCCCTGTCGCGTTGCTCGCACGCAATTCAGGAGAAATGAATAATGATCGATTCTTATACTTTCATCGCCGTGTGAATTCGTGAACTCGGCTCGGCCCATTCTAGTACTACGCGATGTTCTATTCCTAAAATAACAATGATGCAAGCTGGCCGCTCCGTACGAGAAATCCGGAATCGCGGCTCGCAGATATGTCATTACTCGCGATTAGCTTATGTCTCTTGGTTCGCTCACTGGAACGATCCATTTCCTCTTCCACGCTTTTTTCCTCCGCCTGCATGCATTATTATTATTATTCTTATTATAACACTATTGAACCGAAAGCCGAGTGTGTAGTGTGTGTGTATGTGTGTGTGTAAGAGTTGAGCGACAGCTCAGAAAGAGGAGGGAAAGAGCATCACAGCTCGCTTCCAAGTCAATTAATATAAGGAATTCACTTACCGGTGGCGTACGTTGTAAAAAGCCTCCTTTGCCGCGAGTCTCCTTCGGCCGAGCGACGTAACCTCGTCAGGTACTCCTTGTGCGCTCTCTCGTACTCGGCTTGGCTGACGTTCGCCTGCGACAGAGAGCGAAAAAAGCGAGTTTATCAAGAGTGCCAGGGCTTTTGCTCGCGCGTGTAGCACAGTGTGCGCGAGTAGAGCTTTGGAGCTCCCTTTATATATTTTTTTGTTGCGTTGTCGCTGAAAGCGATACGCGGAGCCAAGAGGTCGACGCGTCAACGGTTCTTTTTCTTTCGTATTCCCTATTTAGTTCCTCGCGGGCCTTAGCTTAATGGCTATATGCACCGAGAGCAAATCGAATTGTGCCGCGCTCACGAGCTCCTCGCTGCTGCACCGCGGCGACGCGAGCAATCGCGATTCAACGCTTTTTTCCCCATACACTCATTGTGCTTTGTCGATGAGCCGTGCGCTCGTGCCAGGAAGCGTTCTAAAATCATATTTATATTTAGAAAATTGCGCGCGCGTCTTTTTACATCGAATAGGCAATTCTGCTGTGTATATAATGTATAGGCTGGTCAATCATTGTTCTACCGCAATCGCACCATTAGATTGGTAGATAAGGATGCCGGATACAATGTTGTACATATAGCTTAATATTAACTGATTCTATGATAAGGCTCTGATAGCTGTTTTTAAGAGTTTATAATTAATTTCTTGGAATTATTCGAGTCGAGTAATTCATTAAAAAAAAAAAAAAACAGAAAAAAAATACTAGAAAAAAAAATTGGCGTGTCGCGCTACTTTAAAAAAATCTCAGAGTATGTATTCAAACAGGCTATGCGTACCCTGAGATACTTTGAGTAAACACTCTTAAGCTGTAAATAATCACGGTAGATTCGTAAAAGGTTTTACTCAAATGTCATAGTAAGGGTTGCTGCAAAGACATCATTGCAGGCGGCTTTCGCTTTTCGCATCAGTCTTCCGAAAAGCAAGAATAACACGACGAGGAGGAGGCAGGATCAAGACAATGCGAGGATGTCGGCGAGGAACATGCCTGCGTACAAGAAAAGGAGAGAAGGATTGTCGCGCAGTCAAAGGGAAAGAGCGACGAAGTGCAGTGCCAGGGGTCCGATACATGCTTCACTTTCAGCTCTCTCCCGTCAGAATGATTATTATATGCGCGAAACCCAGGAGGTGTAAAGCGACGAGGAGACGCGTCGACGGCGCGGGGGGAGTTAGTTTATCCTCTTTTTTTTTTTATTCGTCCTTTTGTGTGCGAAAGCTTGTAAGGACTTTAGTGCTCGTTTTAAAGAACGGGGCATATGAACTCTCGAGTGCCTAAATTTTTCATTACAATTTAACTGAGAGTTCAAGAAAACCAATAAGAGCTTATTTTTTAACTACAAATGAATTATTTTGCTCGATGGATTTTGGAGTTTCCGTGAAATCATATTTGAATGCAGAAAAATAACCGTCTAGAATAAACCGTTCTGGAAATAAGATTTACGGTCAAATAATTGTATTTATAATATTTCTATTGAAATCGAATTATAAAGGTGGAGTAATAAAAGTAGCGCCTGTGTAATAGTCTATAAAGTCTTTTCTAATGTTTAGCTTTTGAATTTTCGTCTGCATTGGAAAAATAAAATAAAATCATCAATAATTACTGTTTATTGGCTGCAGCTGGTATAAAAATAAAAATACAAAAAAAGTGCTGCTACGCAATTGATAAAAAGTACGTTCTCAATGATGCTTCTCACGGCGAAGTTATTCATTGATGAATCCAAGGCTAAAAATACGCATGCTCTGTGAATAATGAGTGACGACTTTGTATAGAAATTTCATTCTTAACTTTATCTCCAATTTTTAATAAAAAATTCGACGTTTAAAATAAAAGTAAATTATAGACAATTTAAATTTTAGTTACAAAAAGTTTTCCCTTTTCTGCAATAATAAATTTAATTACATATTGTGCAATATCGCAATAGATTCATGCACATTTAGCAATAATGATAAACATTAATAGAAGTAGACAATAAGACGTTACTCAAAACTAATTAGTAGGACAAAAGACAATATCTAATCAAGGTCTTGCTTTTAATCTCTCTTTAGATGACACAATAAATATCACATAATTACATAATTATATTAACTACGTATTTTCTGAAAATGATTAACAACTCTAGGTCAAAGTTTTTTGGGGAAGACCAGCTTTAGATGAATATCAAAAATATTGGTCAAGTGTAGGTACAAATTTGTCACTTTTATCAAAACAAAAATGTGATGAGTAGTTAATATCCAATATTTACATCCCGGCAAAAGCAGTGATTCAAAAACAAAAAAGCTACAAGTATATAATTTATTGAACAGATATTCGACATTCTTTTATTCAAAGTTGAATAGATTGTCAACGGCCTGTCGCACGAAGCTTAAGCGTCACATTGCCACAACACAGCCAATACTTCTTATCGAGTCCCGCGGCGATCAAAGAGAAAAGAATGTTCTGTTTACGAAGTTACCTACTTATACTTACGAGTTTGGGATTATATCATTACCCGCTGTGTCAATGTTTGAAATGTTATTTCATCCACGGGCGGCGCTGCAACTTAATCGCCGCCGCGCTCTCGCGTTGCACTCGTTCGCGAGTGTATAAAAGCGACGCGCGAGAAATATATAGCGGGAGATTTAAGAGGCGATGTAGGTGATGAATGGCAAGATGGCTGAGAACGCGTTCTTCTCGCGGGCTAAAAATAGCCGCGAACGAGTCACATCAGGGGGGAGGCCGAGAGACAAATTTTGACGCGAATAAGGAGGAGAGAGACATGGATAGGAGCGCGCGCGGCGAGGGCGACGACGGAAGTAAGCTTTAAAAATAAAAGAGCCGCAGCCGCGCGGCCCTCGAGTTTATAACGTGCAGGCGAATAAGTAAGTATAAGCGCCACAGGCGCGCGCTTCTGTGTTTATATTCGGCGAGATGCGCGCAAATTGATGAATATTTAAAAGCCCCAGCGCGGTAGGACCTAATTGTCTTGTGTGAATCGAGGCGGCGCGCTTTTTTCCCCCCGCCTCAGCTTCATTAATCTATCGCTGCGTCCGCTCGCAACTCCATTCAAATCGTTCATTCATTGTCGCTACTACTGTTGCCGGCTTTTATCGCTCTTAGTTATTGTGCAGCATATGAGTATTAGTGCATGCCGATCCATGTGTTTTGAAGTTGTCATTGTGCATCGCGGTATATAGACAAGCGCGGGTATAAGGAGCCCAAGCTTCCGCTTCATTCATCGCCATTTTTGTCGTTTACACATCATAATCGCATCGAAGTACAATTTACCAGCGATATTGAAAATCGCATTTGTCTTCGAAAGCAGATATTGCTTAACTGCTATGAGCTTATGTATTCACGAGATAAGTGAACGCAGCGAATCCGAGCGAGTGCGCGAGCATATTTAAATTCACAATTCATTGATTACAAAGAAATGTTAACTTTGTCGATTACGGTAAACAAATCTGATAAAATTTTTTTAGTTGCGAGTAAGTTAAGAGCGCGGCGCTGTCCGCACTGGAACCCAAACTGGAACAGACCGATCTAAGCACAATGTATAAAAAGTTGCCATTCGGGTCTGGGACGCGCGCGCGTACTATTTTCGCCTCGCCGTGTGTACAGTCGTGAGTGTGCGGGCAACTTTAGCTGCTGGCAGCAGCTTTTTTATCGCTCCTCTGCTCTCTCTCTCTCTCTCTCTCTCTCTCTCTCTCTCTCTCTCTCGGCGGTCGGCATTTTCCAAACTCCCGCTGCTGCCGCCGCCACCGCCACCCAATACAAATGTAAAACAAACACATTGCGCGGACCATAAGCCCGAGAGCGCATACAAATTCCAAGCGAGACGCAATAATTTTTCCACGCATGGGCGGCGCAGTACCGCGCGCGTTGCACTCGAGCCAGTGTGCACTTCTCGAGCTCTCCCACACATACACACACACATATATATATATATATATACACCGCATCGTCGTCGCGGCTCTGCATGCATGAAAGGAGTCGGGCGCGTTATCGCACTCACACGGCGGCGCATGTAAAGCCATCAGCTTTCCCGGACTTGTCGCCGGTGCACTGCCGTACTCGCACACACGCACACGCACACACAGACACACAGACACACACCGAGAGAGTCGACAATATTCTCCAAGAGAGAAAAGAGTATCGAGGAGCGCATATCTCTCTTTCTCTGTTAGGCAAAGGCCGTCCGAGCAGCGCGGAGGCTTTGCCGCACGCGGACTTATTGTTTCAACGAGCGCTTTTGTGCGAAACTTCGCTCTCGCGCATTTATTAGCGCCGCTGCCGCCGCCGCCGCCGCCGCTAGAGAGGAAAATAGAGAAGGAGCATCGCCGGGGCTTATCTGGCCTGTTCGACGACTGGCGCGCGGAATCATAATCGTTGAGATAGAAAGAGTTGTTGTACGCTAGAGGGAGAGAGAGAGAGAGAGAGAGAGA
>UELV01085793.1:18019-31116 GCA_900490015.1 Megastigmus stigmatizans | reverse complement strand
TGGGACATGATAAAAAAAAAAAAAAAAAAAAAGAAAAAAACAAGAAGAAGAGGAGACGAGCTCAGAGCGGCGTGCGGGTCTTTTTCGTCGAGTCGTACAGTCCGTGTGTGTATGTATGTTAATGTAGCGTGAAGAAAAAAAAAACAGAGTGGGTGTATTGTAGGCGCCTGGGACTTTTTGACGCCTTCAAGAGAGACTGAGTTCCCATTCGTATATATATGTATATAAATGTATATATATGTGCATGTATATATCTGTGCGCGTGTGTGAGCGTGTGGAGCAACGTTAAAGCGACGATCGACGACGCGTCGTATCATTATGATGCTCCCTTTTGAAATTCACAACGCGAATTCGTTGTTCTCTCTCTCTCTCTCTCACTCTCTGTGTCCTGCCTCTGTTGCTACCCCCTCTCTCTTTCGCTCTCTCTCTCTCTCTCTCTCATGGAAGTTGCATATTTTTGTTTTGTGGGTGCAAATGTAGTGTTTGCATGTACCGGCGGTACTCGCGGAATTTTCACACATTAAAGAGGCCTACTTTGTTTCTCGTTTCTGTCTATAGCTTTAATAGCATTTAATTCGCGTTAAAGGATACTTCGTGGTATGATTGATTGAGCTAATTTATGAGTATACTACTGGAATTAATTTATTGGCGTCGGTGTGAAAATCGTGTTCGCCTGTCGATAATTGATTTTAGGAAAGATAACGTGCTTAACGTCTTATTATGAAACCACAGTTTCACATGGAACAACGTCTTAGCTAATAAATACATAATCTTAGAAATTTCTTTTATTGGCAAGATAACATTTTTTTCTACTAAAATTACAAGAAAATTATCTTTATTGCTGATTTATTATGGATCATTGTAAAATTATAGCCTCGATGAATTTAAACGAGAAATAACGTAGCAAAGCTTTTAAGCATTCTTTGTACATGATAGTATTAAATCATTATGCTATTATTAGTGCTACCATATATAGTTAGATAGATTATCATACAGTACTGCTAAATCGTTCCATTAAATCACAAGGTAACAATTTGAAAATGTAGTAAAAATTTACACTAAGTATCTTTTTTACCTTCCTCTCCATCTAATCCATCCCATTCACGTAAACAAAGAGCAATGTTCATCATTTCAAACCAGTTTAATAGCAACAGTGCTCAAAGTTTTACGCACAATCGAACTCTAACAACATACCCAAAAACTAGGCTGATCGGTACCGAAGAAAAAAAAGATCTCGAAACACTTCCAAATAAAGCGGTTGCGCAGATCCAAATTCGCGCTGAAAAACCGAGCGATATAAATTCCACATATATGCCGTCCATTATCCTGACTCGGCGCGGTTGTATTTTCGGGCCGATTTTTACAGTCTGCCCGCTCTCTCCTTCTCTTCCTCCTGTTATCGCTGGACGTCGATCTCTCTCTCTCTCTCTCTCTCTCTCTCTCTCTCTCTTCCTCTCTCCTCGTTCTGCTATGCGCCATGCACGGGATTTCTATTCTCTCGCGCACCGCGGGGGCGCTTGTACTCGCGACTCTCCTTCATGTTTCGCTCTCCTCCCTTTTTTTTCGGATCGCGCGGGGAACGCGTAAACTGATGCAGCGCAGCAGCAATCGCCGCACGCCGTTGGAATGTCGGAGGTAGGGGAAGGAGAGGAGAAAAATTTACGCGCGAGAGGCAATAAACTTTTAAAATCGCCGCCGCTCTCGTGTTTACACACACAGATACATAACACACAGGCGTGTGGATTCTTTCTCGAGAAGCTATAATCGCGCATACTTTCACTCGATATTACAGTGTATTTATACAGAGGACTTAAAAGATCCGCGGCTTGTTAGCCAGATATAACTGGGAATAAATGATTTTCAACGATGATAATCGATATTGGCGGGGCTACGCACGGGCGGTTAATTAAATGCGCGGGATGTAGCTGCGGTGCTGAATTTATCGGCTCGCCGAGGTAAGGAATCGGAATCGCTGCACCTCTGAGCCGATCGATAAAGACCTTACGACGCGCGAATTGTTTGCTCGGTTTATCGTAATCTGCAAGCCGGGAGGATAAACTATTAATTTTATTGAAATCTGCGGGACGATCGGAGCGCTCGTTACGCGCGATACGTCCAAGCTGTTAACCTACATTTTTACACGCGGAACTATATATACGACGCGACGTTTTGATCGGGAGGAAGTTTAATCAGAGGGGACTTTTCAGGGTTATTATAGGAAACTAATAAGTGTAATTTAAAAGAGACACGTGAGACGGGATAAAAATCCACTCGGTTTCGCGTCACGAGCCAAGAAAACGCAGTCAAATTACTCAATTGTCACTTTTTCTCAGCCGCGTCGCCGCTCGCAAAGCAATCCAATAATAATTTATCGGTCTTTCGTAAGCGCGTAATTCGTACATCAACAGTCTTACCACGATAAAAACGTATTGCTTCGAAGAGCCGTAGTGCAGTTCGAATTGGGTTATCTTATGAATTGGGTTTTTGGCTGTAAACGACATTATAATCTATTCGATCGTTGCTGCCCTCGCGCGAGGAGCAGTTTTATGGGACACTTGAAAGAAAATTGTTTATTCCTCTTATAGATTCCGATGCTGCACATTAGCATAATTTTGAAAGTTGTCTTTTACACGTGCATGTGTGTGTGTGTATGTGTGTGTGTGTAAAACGGCAAGGAATTCCCGAGACAGTAGCCGCTGCGGCATTTGTGTGTCCACATGAAGAAGAATAATCTTTAGCGGCGGTAGCAAGTTGTTGAAAGGAATCTTTTCGCTTGCCTGTAAAAGGTCGTATTCTTGCCGGATTCCTTATCAGTGCTCGATGATCAAAGTTATATTGTCATGTTCATGTGGATCAGAGCAGGTCACAAGTGAATTGTCCATTGTCATTATTTTTTTCTATACATGGACTCGTTTGAATTATTAAACAGCTCCCTCTTAGATTTTTCTTAGTGTTATTTTTATTTTTATTTATAACTCGCTAAACTTACTTAAGGATTGGCTGAAGTAACTTATGTAAATATGTTGACATATAGAGCAGCACAAAACTTTGAATGGACATGTTTTTTACATAACATGCAAATAATTCATTCAATTGTGTTTTAAAATATATCTGAAATTTTTTTTAGCTCTCGTCCCTTTCAAGAGTGCAGCACTACACAGTAATACAAAAGCTCAATGTATTCATATTATCGAAGTAAACATATTGCCTGGAGAAGTGGAATTCGAGTATCTTTAACTTAAATGTGCTATGCAAAAAACCTGATCAGAGGCGGCGTCAACTTGCCTTACTTTTTTTTCTTTTTTTTTTTTTTGAGAAAATGTGATTCCCGACATCGAAATACCTTACATCCGTTATATCTATTTTCAGCTCTGAGCAATGGCGCATACCGGAAACTCGCGAAACGTCGACTATCAATCAATAAAATCATTCGCTTGGGGAGAGATAAAGTTGGGAATTTTTCTTACTACGATTCACAGACGTCGAGCGATAAATTCCAGTGGTTAATTAAAAGTGTCTCTATTTTAAACCGACGCCTCAACTCAATTTCAATCTAAGCTTTCTTTTTTTTTTACTTTTCTATATTTTACGTAAGCGCATATCTTTTGTATGATTTGCTAGTAAAAATTAGAATGTCCAAGATGATATTAGTTTACGATAACCTGTCCAAAGCCAATGAGAAAAATGTTAGCTGTTCTACCTCAATCCGCTCTCATTTATAGACTAGTGAAAAAATCAGGTGTAAACGCGTTAGAAACAATTGTCCCAGCGATATAATGGGCACTGTGTTCTTTGCACACGTGCGTTGCGAAGCATCCGACAGGCAGAAAGGGAAAATTGAGCCATTTGCGATCAAGCCGGAGAGAGCCGGCTAATTCGCTGTGCACGCCGGCCACGAGGTAAAGGAACGCGAAAGCAAGAGTGAGATAGAGATAGATAGACGGCCGACAGACACCTGTTGCTGTCACGAGGCTGCTGCTGCTACTGCTGCTCTTGCGCTCTTCAGTGCTCGGCTTCTTCCCAGCTCTTTGTCGATTCTCCGCGGGTGCCAAAGGTTATCGCTACTGGCATGTATACAGTTTGACCGGTTCAACCGATTTCGAGAAAGAAAATTATTATTTCGCGACGAGCAGCGACTACCTGTTTACACTCTCTGATGTCTATTATTAGGTTTGGGCTTTTCTGGACGAGGAAAGTTGAGTCACGCGACACGAGCAGCTGAGTTTTCGGTATGCGAGTAGTCGGCGCCGGTTCTTTTTATCAAGGAAAAATATCGGTAGTGTGTTGACCAGAATAATATTTAATCACGCGCGGCTGAGTGATAATGGTTTTGAGGATGAGGAATCCTTATATAGCAATTTTCAGATACCGGGAAGAGCTGTGTAAATTATCTTGATTTCTATATACTATGCGGCGGAGCTGACAGGTTATTTTTATCGCACTTTTTGACGCACAACGATTACAGTGAATCTGTCACTGTTGTGTAACGTTACGTGTGTTCGAACCCCGCAGCCTCTACTGTTAATTGCATCTTTTACTATCGGTAATTGATACGAAGACGTCATTTGTATTTATTTTATTCCGAGACTATTCATGAAAGATTTGATGCGAAACTGCATCTGCGTAAAACTCGCACACAATTAAAGTTTCTTATGAGGAAAAAGAAAATGCTTCGGTAATGATCTCTTGAGGTCTATCAAAAAAGATTAAGATTTTATCCTATTTATTTTTATATATTAATTACTTCATGTAAACAGCATGAAGTCTGATGAGTGCAGAGGTAGACTAGAAATAGACGGGCAGCAGAATCGTAGGTGTAGTCTTTTTTTATCCGTTCCGCGAATCTGCTTTTATACCCAGTGTGTATATTATAGATTAGGTATACAGTACATGTGTTTTCATTATCGAAATGAACGGACAGAGCGGTCGAGCCGAAAGCCAGAAGCGACGAGCAGAGTCGCATAATGCACATTTACACATATACAGCCTCTTTGGCGGGAAACAGCAGCAGTAGGAAACATATAACAGCGATGCCAATGAACCTCCCGCTCGTAGCTGCGTGTGTGCGGAGTCGCCGCGCGACAACGATATAATTTACGCTCCGTTTGCGGGGAAGCCAACTTTTTCACTCGGAGCGAGTGAGGAACGGAAAAATTTGCCAGCTCGCGTGCGGCGCTTGTTATTTTTTTTTTTCGTTCAGCTGCGATTGCGAGTTCGCGGAACGGATCGCGCTCGTTTGGGAGGGCGTAGGACTTGATTCCGGTATATCGGTGGCGCTTGCCATCGACGTAACGGAGGAGGAAGATCGTTGGCTCGGGTGAATATGTTGTGTATACATGTTGGGCAGATACGTATAGAAAATCATTGAATTTCTTATGTGCATATATAATTAGCGCGACGATTTATTGTGGTTCTCTTTCGTTTGGTATACCGGAATCGATTTTTCGATCGCGACCTCGATTTTGAATTTTTTTTACACATAAGCGAATTGATATTAAATTCTGCTTGGGATATAACATATTAGAGTAGTGCTTACATAATAACGTATTTTGTACTATTCGCTCGTGTTAAGGTACTTAAATAATCGTGTAAAATAATTTACGAACTAATGAGCGCGGTAATCTAATAATCAACTTCACTCAAGGACCATTTAACCGCGCCGCGGTATTATAAATGTAGAGCGTGCAATTATTCTTTGTTTTTAAATATTGCAGCCATTTTTCTTGAAAAATATCTGATGTGGTATTTTTTTTCCATTTTAACGAGGACACGATTTTTTCTCCTATCGTATATGAATTTACAAAACTTTTTTGACAATTCTGATTTTACTATATAGTTTAAAAAATGCAGTCGTTTTTTCAGAATATAAATTAATAAAGTTATTCCTTTGGCATTTAATACTTATATATGTAGTTCTTAAAAGTGATTGATAACAAATAAATTCGAATATGGAAGGTATAGTATAGGTTTACTTTATTAAAGGGATTACCTTTAATCCTCTCATGCTTTCATGAATAATATTTACAAATATAATCCAGAGAAATGAAGGTGTATATCTTTGGTGAGCTAATAACTTTGAAAATTTCCCGACAAACTATGTTTTTATTTAGCTGACATTTTTCAACGAATTATCCGTATTTATGGAGGAAGAAAGTGTTTACGGTAAATTATTGCCGCGAAGAATACTGAGTTCTTGGATAAAAAGGAAGTAGGTGCATCTCATCATAATAAAGCATTCACTTGATTTACCGTCTGTAATTTTTCATTAATATACCCGCGCATATAATTGTGACGAAAAAAAAGTGGCTCTGAATGAAAACGAAAAGCTGCAGCAGCCGCCCGCGTGTATTGCAGCAATCTCATAAGGTGAATGTACGGACAAAACGATGATCTCGTAAAATTAAGCGAACATCCGCTACACTTCGCTCAATTCGACCAGACGCCATTATGAAGTTTTAAATGGCCCGAAGGAAGAGCCGTTATCATAATTTTTCCTCTCTCGCCGCTCTACACACGCCATACTCGCGCCAAACCTTCGCGTCTGCTTTACTCGATCCGCTACGCCTTGCACTAGCTATACAATTCTGTGAATATTAAGTAGCAGCTATATGGGAATGCTAAATTTGTCCGTACCTTATTTCACATTTTATTTCTCGACTCTTTTAGAAATAGTGAAAACACGGTTAACCGGATGACCAGAAATGTTAGTGCATTTAGTATGGGTATTTCTTGGGCTCGATAAGTGAAGTGCTAAACCAGACAACTAAATAATATATCCAGGCCGATGCGTTCGAGAAGCAGTGCGATGAATCGCCCGAATGCCGATGCGCTCGCATGCGAGGCATTATCAGAAATAGTGGCGAGCGCGCGCGGGAGGGAGTGGAGGGGGGGAATTGGGATAAAAAATTGTCCACCCGGCGTCAGTCGGCGCGCTTAACTCATCCGCTGCACTCCTACCTCTTGGCGGCATAACGAGCCGTGCGCTGCAGCGTTTTATAATAGATAAAGCCTCGAGGAGTTGGGAAAAAGTTGGCCGAGAGAGCGAGAGGGAAAGCTCGAGAGCGGATAGCAAAGCCGGCTATGCCTCGCTCCTCCTCGGCTCTTGATTTACAAGCGCGCCGCGATCTATGTAGATCCTCCCCTGGAATTTCTGAGACCCGATATATAGAAAGGAAAGGAAGGAAAAAAAATGAGCGCAGGGGCATAGGCGATAGTTGAAAGCGAGCCGATGGAAGAGTCGTAAAGTAAACGAAAGCGCGTGTCTGGCTCGATATGTATTATATGGGTATTGGCCGCAGGCGAAGGGTTCGACCCGTGCCGTTTTAACGCTTTTCGGCCCTCCCCATGCCAATATTTGTATTTCGAATGAGTTATCGTGGTGGCATTCCGCTATTATTGATGAATCCAGACGAGATTTGCATTGATTACAGTTGGGAGATGATTTACATATAGGGCCGATTCATTCCTCTCGTCTCGTCCACTTGTCAAAGATCGTTAACTTGTTCGCGACCGGGCTTTTTCCTCGGCTTTCCATCGCTTGTTCTCGAAATCTTTCGTAACTACGCGCCCTTTTATGATGAAAATTGTACTGCGCCCATCCAACGTCTAGTATAAGTATGTAAATATTGCGAGAACATATCGAAACTTAACGGCGACTTTTTATTTTGCGAGTAAGGCAGTAGTTGATTTTACGGTTTATTAAAGTTGCGTGCGCGAGATTCTTTTGCCGCGGGCCATATGCATCCTCGGTGCAATATATCTTGGCCGCGTGCTTACCCACCGCGGCGGCAACTGCTAAGGCAAACAATACTGGCTATATATCTTGCTAAAAACTCTACTATCCGCTCGCGTGCGTATATATTTATAGCAATGATGTGTAACAGCTTTATAATGTTACATTATTGATTTATTGCGTGTTAACGTTTATAGCGACTGGATTACGAGAGACCCGAGGAGGTGGGAATTTGCGTAAGAAAAATAAATTATTTTCCCGCGCGCGCAGGAGAGGTCAGAGGCTTTGACGTGAGTTTCGCATTACTGGAGTGACATCGCAAAATCTTCCTAGCTTTCATTCATAACGCCACACGCACGCACAGGTATACACGTTCGGTCTAAACTATTATATTATCGTGTAATGCACTCAAGAATTATTCTCTAGCACGGACCGACTTGTAATAGCGGATGATTTTGCGGATATATTAATAGTTGTAAAAATGCTGATGTGTTCCTTATCTTCATCGTTCGAAAAAATTGATTTGTCTTCGTGATTTTTATTATTGGATTATTTTCAGCGTATACAGATAAGACATTGAACAGTGCAATTTGAACGATTGAACAAGCGATTCGTCAAAAAAACATTATTGACTCGAGCATTGTTGCATCAGGGACCTGATTTCTTTCTGGTTTAAGTGCACATTCGTAAATAAGTTCCAACGCGATTCAATTGTTTCGAATATTGAAGCGGATCGAATGAGTAATTATGATGAAATTTTAGATAAAATGACTATTTTATAATACGCAAAAAAGCCAAAGACGAATGTGCGCCTCTTAAGAACCAGTCTAATTCTTATCGCGCGTAACTTTGAGCTTTGGCAACGATTTGGAAACTTGTCTATTTTTTACAGTATGCTTATACGAAAATCGGTTGGGAGCAAATAAATCGATCCACGAGCCACTCCTAATCTTATCATTTTATCGTGCACGATGTGCTATGTCCCGAATCATGCATTTACAGTATGGGCATGAGACGGTAGCACGTTAGCCGGTTAATTTTATTCTTGCGCGAAAATCGGTACTTTGGCCGACGACCCCGCGGTACATATATGTATAAAAGGGAGCCGCGAGCAGGGCGGAACTTACTTTGGCAGGATCGGGTATCCTCTGGAGTCCGAGACTCTCGACGATGCTCGTCCTGATATCCTCCATCTTGGTGTCGTCGTCGTCGAGCGTCTGAGCCCTGGCCCCGAGCACGAGGATCAGTATCAGGAGCAGGAGATGATATGTTAGTCCGTTATCACTGTTTTGGTGTCGCTGGCCCCCTGAGCTGCTCAGCTCTTTGCAGCCCATAGCCCAAGAACCTTAGGCGAGCTCGCCCCTGGATTGCGCGCGCGCGGTGCTGCTTTGGCCCCCGCGCACTCTCACCTCCGGCCCTCTCCTTATCTAGCCTCTGGTCTAGTGTAAGCGTAGCCCCGTTACGAGGCCTCAAGGGTAAAAAGTCACGACACTGCACTTCGGGGCGCGTGGCTGCTGCGGTGAACGACACCTTGTACACACGGCTCTCTCTAGCGCTGCTGTAGATGGAGGAGATTCTCGCGCTCCGGCCTCATCCTAATACACAGCATATCTAGCAGGCCGTGCGGCTACAGCGGCGGGTAAGGGCCCAGGACGGGTGGCTGAGATCATCGAGCGTGGCCTCGGTGCGCTTTCGTGCCGGTCGTGCGAGCGCCGCGGTAAGACTCATCGCGCGCGGCAGCTACCCCCGCGCGCCTTATAACACAGCCGAGGGCTCGACTCGCTGGCGCTGTCCGAGCGGCCACATGTGCCGCCTTTCGTCACTACGGCCTCGCGGATTACAGGGAGACAGCGACGGGGGACAGGAGGAGATCGGTCGGACTCGTGTTCAGAGAGGGGGAGCTTGCGCCTGCTGGTGCACTGCATTCATGAGTGCGCGCGGCGTGTCTCTTCTTCCGTCTGCGTGTGCACGGCTGCGGTGCGGCTTGGGCGCGTGTCTGTCTGTCTATACGCGACTTGGAGAGTACTTGTAATGTGTATAGTGGAGCTGATCGCGTGTGCGGCGCGACGAACGAGGACCGGCTTGAGCGAGTGCCGCGTGTCGACTGTTTGCTCGGACGCATCGGCTCCGAGTGTATATACTAGCTCTCCTCTCTCTTTCCCTCTCTCCCTACGGCTCGCCGCGGCGGCCAGTCTCTGACTATCGTCGCTTGCTCGCTCTCTCTCTCTCTCTCTCTCTCTCTCGTGCGCGCGCTCTCTCTCTCTCCCGGCATAATATACGCGCGCGGCTCCTCGAAGAGTCACTTTTTTTTCTACTCGCCCCGCGGCTCCTCTTTGCGCGATCTACACGTATACGCGCACCTATAACACGCTCTGCAATAGAGAGAGAGAGAGAGAGAGAGAGAGAGAGAGAGAGAGAGAGAGAGAGAGAGAGAGAGAGAGAGAAGGGGAGTTGGCGCACGCCGCGAGGCGCCTCTTTCAACTATTATACGTGTACACGCGGGCGCATGCGTCTCTCTCGTGTACATACCTTTGTAATAAGCGCTTGAAAAGGTGCGAGATGTGTAGAACAGAGTAGTTGGGGGGAGGAGGGATAGGGAGGCATTTTTCGGGGCAGCGAGCTTTCGAGGGCGGCGCAGAGGGTTAAGCGACTTTTCTCGAGGGATTTTGGCGGATTCGGTGAGTAGTGCAGGCCGCGAGGGGCATTATCGAATATCCGATAGCTTAAATGCTATAAGGGCTTTTCCAGGTTCAATTGCTGACGGCGCGGGTGACTCGCGTGCAATTGCAACTGCAACGATTCATTCAATACTCTCACCCTGATTGAACTGTCATTTTTCATTCGTTCGGCGTTATGCATTGTGAAACCCCCGATTTTCTTGCAGAGTGAGATTTCGCTGTACTGACGCAGTTCGGATGAAACATACAGTCCAATGACTCGGTTGACACATCGCCTCAAACGATTCAAAGCAAAACAATGAGATAATTCGACAGTTGTGCGCTATTGGGTTTACAGAGCAAGGCAATGTTTATACAAAGGTATCGATTTAGTCATCAGTGGTATACCTCTGATTGCTACCATTTAATTACAAGATTGAGACTTTCAATATAGAACGCAAGCGCTATGCAGAAAGTTCCATAAAAAATTATCAAAGATCTATAAATATACATACTACACTCGAAAATATAATTTACGTATAGCCGCGAGTTTGCGAGGCACACCGGGAAGAGCGTGAAAGGCGTTATAAGCGCCAGCTCTCGCATTCAATTACCTCTTGTCCTACATGACTCTCGACTTCTAGGAAATAAGGAAGGTAAAAAGGGTGTACACACGCTGCGGAGCTGAAGTTCGCGGGAAAAAAGGTTGGGCCTCTGTGTGATAAGGAACGACTGCCGTCATATAGGCTTGCCTGTTTTTACCCCCGCTCTCTATTATACATTTCCAAACGGAACCAACCGGCTTAATGCGCACTAGCGTTTTAGACGTTTATCTATACGATCTAAATTTTCAAAATTGATATAGCAATTTTCTCGTATGTTCTAATCAAGACTTCGACACTACTATAGTTAATGAAAAAATTAAAGTAAAAATTATTCCGATTATAAATATACTGTGTATGAGTTTTAACACTTATATTTCCATCAGGAAAATTTCGTTTCTCTTGATTCTAATTTCGTGAAGGTAATTATTAAGGGGGGCTTACACCTAAAAATTTTCAAAAAATCGATTTTTTTTATTATCTATTCAGATAGCGAATTTCTTGTAGAATAACGTCCCGTTTTCCGTTTGTCGAAATTTAATTTCGTCTTAAAGTTATAGAAGAAACAGTGGACATGTAAAATAGCAGATCTTTAAATTTTTCATCAAATAATTAAAATTTACATTTCTCTGTTATTTCACTTTTATATATTCTATATATATGACTAGATATGCATTTTATACGTAAGGCATGAAAGCGCAAAAGGGATAGATGGAATAAATTGAAAAAATTTTATGAATTTATGCAGTTTTTGAACTCATTTTATTATTTAATCAAAAAATTTTAATTTATACAACTCTTCACATCATAATGACATCAATTACAAACAATTTATGACCAATTACATCAAAATTGATCAATTCGTTGGACCTGTAGGTTACGCCAAAGCCAAATTTTTGAAACTGACACAACATAAGATAAAATGGGCATAGAGGCTTCTACTAGAGCTCATTTTGTCAGGAATCCAATATTCTTTTAGAATATTATGTGGAAATTTTACTAATTATTATAATTTTTTTGTTTTAGGTGAATTAACATAAAAAAATTTATAGGTGTAAACCCCCCTTAAGTAGAAGCAGAAGTCTGACTGTATACCTCATATTGTTTTATTGACACGTCGAAATTAAAAAGCAAAAGAAATGAAAAAAGCTTTAAAATATAATATGCATCAGAATTGAGTTATAGTTTATTCATCGATCAGTAATCGATACAATTATGATTATCGCACGTTAAAACAACTGCTCGCAACATCAGTGTTTACCTTGTATTAAAAAATTCATAGTTTCAGACGAGACGGATTAATTCTTCCCGGTAGCGATTGAACATGCCGACGAACTGGCGATTGAAAATTGTATATCTTATCGGCTGTAAGTGGAATCTTTTTATTTTTGCTTCGCATTGATTAAATGCCTTTGCTCTGAGAAATTCAGATACATTTGGAGAATAATATAAATAATATACAGAGCGCTAGTGAGAGATGGCAACGATTACATGAATTACATCTTCACTTGTGATTTTTATCTAGATCAAAGGTCATAGGTGATCTAGTTGATTTTATTAACAAATTTTCTATTTAGTAAAAAAAAAACATATTTTCTCACGAAAATTTTATAAATTTTTACTTTTATTATAATTTGATACTCTAACTGTATCTAATTATTTATGAAAAAGTATTAAAGATGTACAGGCAGACGCAAAGTGAAATCTCTGCTCTACATTTAAATTCTTTCTTCTCCCTCTCTCTCTCTCTCTCTCTCTCTCTCTCTCTCTTTATCTCGTTTATCCTTTAATTGTCCCTTACCAAGTGCAGCGGTAAAACGAAATTAACAAAGACGAAGAAGAAGCAAAAGACGGAAAGGGGGACGAAGAGTCGAGGAGGAGAAAAGGCGGCCACCGAGCCTTTCCTCTCTTCTTTTTCGCTTGCATCAGCCGCGACGCACGCATGTATGCGTATACACCCTCGCGCATAATATAAACAAACACGCTGCACAACAGCAGCAGCAGCAGTAGCAGCACGTCGGCGTAATTCATGTGGTAGGCTGCACATTATAAGCAACAGCAGGTTTCCGCGGACTCGAGAACCCTTCACGTCCCCCCTGACTGCCC
>UELV01085793.1:0-17999 GCA_900490015.1 Megastigmus stigmatizans | reverse complement strand
ATTATTTGATGTCAGCGATACGTGTATAGTCGTGATCTGCGGAATACAAAAATATGCGATGCGTTTGGCGTGAACTGATTCTTCTTTTCCCAATATACCCAACGGCTAGCTTTCATTGCGTGAATGTTATAATAAAGTTATAATCGTTGTACTCGCCAATATTTAAATAAATTTTGAATAATATGTTTCAGGTGTTATTTAATCTCTTGTTTAGTTGTAGAACTTTAAAGATTTCAATTAGTTATTCTAAATCGATGTAGACTCTAATTTTTGAAAAGAATCGTGTAAATAACATCCTATAAATCTAAGATTAAGATGCGGCCGACCTACAGTGCAGGGGTCACTGCCAAGGGGCTGATCGATTCGACAAAAAGTCGAAGGAAAATACAAGAGAGTTGTTAAATGTATAATGTATATAAAGAGGTGGATGCAGCTTATATCGAGAGTTTATCTCGTTTGGTGGTGGGCTGCTGCTGCTGCTGCTTCGATTACTTCATCAAGAGTGGATAATCCCCCCCTCTCTCTCTCTCTCTCTCTGGCTCTCTCTGGATCTTGTCGCGGAGCCTTGAGACGAGTTTCGCCAAGGCTGGCATACGCACCGCCGTGATGTGTGCGCACAGCGTGTATAGCCGCGTCGGCTTTAATTATTCGCGTGCATTGTGCGTGCGCCGCGCAAAGGAAACAGAGAGCTGCAGGAGAGCGAGAGCAAGAGGGCAAGAAAGAGAGAGAGAGAGAGAGAGAGAGTAATATACCGCTGCCGGGTGGTCCAGCCAACAAGAGAAGGTGTACAATCTCCTCGCGAAGCGTTCATCCGCAAAGTGTGCGTAATGCCCCTTTGTGTGTGCGTATGTAAGCGTCGACTGACGAGGGCTTCGCCCAGACGCGCCATATTCACCTATTGCCATGGTGTATGTTTCGGTGTACGTTGGTGCATGCATTTGGGACGCGTAGAAGATAAGCGTACGCGCATTCAGGCTTTTCTCTTGCTCAGCTAAGCGGGCAGCGTGTTTTTGCGCTGTTCCGACAATCTCGAAACCGCATTGGTTAATTTTTTCACCCTCTTTTTATTTGGGATCGAGAATAACTCGAATGCAAAGGTATTATAGATGGTGCATGCGTGACAGATTATCAATCCAGACCGCTGCAACGGAATATCCTACCCAAAATTTAAGCTTTGCGAATTTATGAATTCCCCTGAACATTTACTTAATCTAAATCGAGATAGTTGCAAAGAAATGATCTGCTCTCCGTCGTCAAGAATTCTTGCACAAGTATGAGCAAAACCTTGTAAAATTGCGCCTTGATAAATAATGAGGGAAAGTCAAACACGGGAATTCTGTAAATTCGTGCAACCCTTTGCAATGATACCAAAGACCGATAATACCGCCCCGTATCGCTCCGTTTTATATTTTTTCCCCTCTAATTCGTCGATTACCGCTTTCCTGGAAACGTAAGGGTGTCATGTGCGTATTTAGCGAAGGCAGACTATATACGATGCAAAGAATACATATATTATGTACTTTTGCCGCTCGCGCTCGCGCAGCTCTTTGATGGATTGCGGGAAATCGAGAGTGGCATTTATAGATTATCCGATAAGATAAATCTTTCGGTGTTTAATTGCAGCGGGTATATAATGATGTGGGATTTCGTATTCGTGCCGCGGAATAAACAAACCGCAGAATAATTTATATTCAATTAATAACACGCGTGTGCGGTGCGCTTTTTGTGCACGCTGACATCACACCTCAGTAATGCTCTAATCGCTGTTTTCTCATCTTATAGACTTTTCTGTCCTAATAACAATGTTAATATTGAAATACCTCGTTTTTGCATTTCACAAGAATTAGCGACTACTTAGTTACCCTTTACTTTCGACATTCGAGTTTAATTAATTCATTATCTTTTTATCGATTTATATAATTAAAGTACAATTTCTCATTTGTATGAATAAAAAAACGCGAATTATGTTGGAAGAATATTTTTATCGCATTTTACTTTCTTTTTTTTTCAGGATTATAGATTTTCGAATAATAAGTAAAGATTACAAGTTTCGGGTCATGAAATGGTTTTGAATTCTAGAGCTTGGCTGTTTTGTCGAAGATTCTGGTCTTCTCGTAATTTTCATTATGCATGCGTATATCGAGCAGGATCTGCAGACGAGCCAACCACTGAGAAACCCGCTTTTTGCGTTTATTTTTATCAAAACAAAATCACTCGTTCCGAGGTAAGTGAGAGAAGCCAAAACTTGAATTAGACGTGAAAAGCAAAGTGATGCTAAAAAGGCACGTGGGATCCAAGAGAATAGAAATTCAATCGCGAATCTGATTTCAAAAGAATTTTGCATTTAATCCTGTATTATTGTTAAATTGAATAGTTGTGTTCTTTGCATTTTCATTATTAGGAACGTTACTACTTTAAGCAAAGAGCTTATTGAACGATGCTCGACACCGGAGCGTGACTTCGCTTCATTTTTACGCCGATATATCCGTTGCCGTTGAAAGAAATAGGGCAGCTTCTTGAATATCTAACTTTTATGGTCTCTGGCCACTTGGCTTACGCGTGTTGTACGCCCCACGAGCCCTTAGCTTTCTTAGTCGCCCTGCCTCCGCATCAACTTCTGTATAGATACGAAAAGGTGATTATTCTGCGTCAGCGGCGGCGCTATTTATTGCCTCATCTAGTTCATTCGATTCCCTAAAAAATTTTTACCTGTTCTCTCTCTCTTTCTCTCTCTCTCCACATATTCACTCTACGTATCCGTGTACTCGATTTTTCTTTTTGCCACACGTATACACGTAAGCCTTAGACGTCACGCTGCTTCGATAGAGCGAGAGCGACAGAGAGAGAGAGAGAGAGAGAGAGAGAGAGAGAGAGAGAGACAGAGAGAGAGAAACGTATACGTCGTCGCGCTGGCGGGGATTCCCCTTTTTTTTATCGCTACCTTCTCCCCCACCGCAAGTGAGTCTTTCAATCCGTTATACACGATATGTATCTATGTGTGATATATATGGTCGAGGGATACGTCATCTAAGCGGTTGGACGCGCGCGAGTACTCGTGGTGCAGAAGTGCAAGAGACTTTCCGGGAAGTCGTCTCAGTCAATCAATGCACAAGCGTAATATATATATCGTCGCATCCATTTAGACGGCGCGCGCGGCCTTCAACTTGCACTAGAAACAATCGACGAATCCCTTGTTTTATATGCAGATTCTTACTGCTCATCTGTTGACAAATTTCTCGCCATTGATTCTATTTCTTTTTTCTTTACGACGTCGTTTGTGTTTATGCTAGGAGCTATAAATATGTGGGCGGATTTTTGTTATTTTTTGTTTGAGAATGTATACGAAAATGTAATAAAACTTGGGGTCGTTGGTACGGAAATAAGGATAAGTGCATGATATGTGTTTTCGAATATGATCATTATACCCAATCGCATATTAACTCGAGCATTAGTAAGCAAACCGTACTAAATTTTTAAAATATAGGTAAATATTATGAATACTTCAAGTTGTAAACAAAATTATAATAAAAAAATTTCGTGATTTTCTATTTTATATTACAGTTTCAAAATTACGAGCTTACACCAATATTGTTTTAGAAAAGTATTCTTAATGACGTATTTTGCTTTACAAATTATATAAATCCATGCGTAATGAGCCTTCAAGAAGTAATTTTGAAAATCATTCTTACGCAGTTCAGTTAATTCACTGATTGAGTAATACAAAATTAAAACAAAAAATAGAAAATTATTACTTGAATCTCTCTTAAGTAGCACCTCGTACAGTAATTTTCTAATTTGAATAACTTTCAAATAAAATAACCTATATTATTATAATAAATTGCAGACAATATTTCTATTATATACACAATTTTCATTATAATATTTGTACACTAATTATTACTATTTATGTGAGATGCATTAGCTATCGAATAAGTTTTGTTTACTTTCCTATTCGTAATCGACAAATCGAATACAACCAAGAATCGTTTTATCTAGGATGTATCGAATTTCAAAAAATCGTAATTCTATGAGATCATGCAACTGTAAATAGCATAACCGAATGACGTAATTTCAGAATTTAAATACGATAGACACAGACTGACACAATAGTTCATTCTTATGTCAATTATAACGTTTTTGCATATAGCTATGTACATATAAGTACATATAAATATTCTCTTCGTCGATCTAATCAAAGCAGCACTACAGTTGAAATTCCAAGTTTTATGATGATCTTGCGAATCTAAATCTATATAGTACATGAATACATTTCTTTAAAAAGAAAAGTAACCCGGGTTATTACAAAAAGTTTAATTATTTTTCTTTTGGTACATTAAGAAAAGTTTCACTGGATCTGAATGATGATTGCATCGACGATTGTCTTAGTTTTTCCTGAAAAAGGAGTGATTCTTCGCTTTCTTCTTCAATTTCAAGATAAATACGTCGAACATACACGTGCGAGTGTCTATCGTTGCATGACCTATATCTGTCGTATCCACTTAAATCACCGCGCAGGGACAGCGAATACAGATACGTGTATAAGCGCGGGATACCAGCTCGCCGGACGTTGTCCCCGTCGACGCAAAATGGATCGGGGAAAGCTAAAGACGGCCGAGCTATTTTTTGCGCTGAAACGGCACAATGTAATTCTTAAAATACCTCAAGTGCATTGCATGCGATTACGTATAAATGAGGGATTAGAAGCATTTTGCCGTCTAACTCTTCATTGATTGTGCTATCTTTAAACCGGCCACTTGATCATCTATGTATAGTGCTCACTTTCAAACAGGAACATCGTCTTAGGATGCGCTTTACGTCGCTTTTCCGCTTCTTACACATGCACCCAAGCATTAAAAATTATTTCTCCTTATTACTATACGATAACCTTGATTTAAAAAGGAAGTATTCTTATCAATGAAAATTGATCACATCGCACAAGCTCAAATGCAAGTTCAAATATACTATAGTTTTTATGGAGCCTTTAATTACGGGTTCTTCGAATAATATAGCATGCTTTATATCTCATGGAAAAATGCTTGATTTAATTGATATGTTAGATCGAAAGATTGAAAAGTGAGATCGATATGGCATTTGAGGGACAGAAGTATGCAAGCATAATTTCATAAAAAATCGGGATCCTTTCGACTTACTGCCTGGAATGAGTAAAATTCATTTTTCTCGACAAAAATGTTAGGTGCACTCTTTGCAAAAGAAATGCTCATATGAAGGACTGGAAAGTCAGTTCCAATAGTTCCACTCTAAAATATTAAGCGGCTACCTTGCCGAGGCCTAAAGAGACAAATGGGGTCGTTCCAGGTAATTCGCAGGCGCCGCGCTTTCCAGAAACGAAGAATCATCGAAAATTTCTCTTGTGCTCGGGCTTTTATGTGCTTATATGTGTGTGTGTATGTGTGTGTGTGTGTGTGTATAGAGAGAGACCCTCAGCCGAATAGGAACGCGTGGGCGTTCGCAAGCTTAGCGATGACTAAAGGCGCGCTTTGGCGGTCGAGGTCGAGGAATCGATTAATCGGGACTTCCAGGTAACTCACCTGTGCGAGCGCTGCCATGTCGTCAGCCTCCCCTGAGCGTACACACATACACACATTCGCACACACCCTCAAGGATACACGTTATTTTATTACGACCGCCCGTGCGTGTGTATATGTTTCCTCGCCCCTCTGCACCTCTTATACACACCTATACAATGTCTCTGTCTGGATGTGTGCGTGTTTTGATATTTTTTTTCTCTTTACACCCACAAGTGTAATACAATAATTAATATTGCTCGTTATTCACGTCGGTTGCGCGCGCCTTGTCCCTGGGATTTTCCCGTGGCGCTTTTTTTTTACTTGGAAAATCCTAGCGAAATGTTTATATTTGCCGGGAAAGGGTGTGCAGTGTGTATGTAATGTACACACAGCGAGAAACGAACGACTTTTCGCTGGAAAAGTCCAGCGGTCGCCTTTTTCGGAATTTAGCGAGGACGAGTCGGGGAAATTCCCTGATCCTTGCACCTGCCGGGAGATTCTTATATTTCTGCAGTCGAAGGTGTAAACGAGAGTGCAATTTATGCTTTATATTTTTACGAGCTTCGCGAGAATTTTCCGAGGTAAATACTGCTGAACTTCTTTTGTAATTGGTTGTTGTAAAGCGGCGCGGAATTTTTTTCAGTGTCGCTGTATTGGTGCAGTAGGCCACTTGTTTTCATTGGGGGATGGGGGAAGATGCGCGTAGCGTGCAGAAAGACATTTCAGTGGAAAAATAATTTTACCTATTTAGCGAGAATCTGTCGAGGACATCCCTTATGCGCGCCGTTTACAGGATTATTTTTATCAGTATATATAATTAATGCAATTATACAAAAGTACGGAAATCCTACAAGTTTATGACATTTACAAGAATTTCTTCATTGTTCTTGTTAGTTACAAAAAAAGTGCAATGAACATTTTTTCAGTTTCACGAGTAAAACCATTATTTGTAATTATTTCTTTTCTTGCTATTATTTATGCTTTTTATTACAGTTAACTTAACAATATCAAGGAATAAAGGAGAACTGTATATATTTTGGTAATAACAAGCAGGTAACTGAATTCTATAAAAAAGAGAGTAGGTATATGCTATTAGTTTTGCTAAAAATATATGAGTCATAGATTCTTAGACCCCATCGCCGTCGGTGGTGAGATGCACTCGCAAAGGAGGTTAAGTATATTGAGTGCGTGTCCGCGTCTACAAAGTAATTTGCAAATGCGTGAAAGATATAATTCACCAACCTCATAAAATAAAATATATTATAGCCAAAATGCTTATAAGTACAGTATTTCGTGTGCGAATTTAAAAATAGAATGGAATAGTAGAATTTATGCTAAAAGGGGGATTACCCATCACGCGGCAGCTCCTTTACGATCCTACCTGTTATACATCTTTTTCTTATAGTCACTCCTTCTTCCGGCAGTTTTCTTCGTAAGAACTTCATAAACCGTAATGCGACTATGTGTCATCCTATCATGAGATTTTGAAGATCCATTGTTAGATCTTAATTTAGCTCGAGTACATATATGAATGACGCACATTTTTGACTCTTGATGGCATGAATTTTTTCATTGTACCAATTTCTTCGAATCTTTGTACCCAAAGAAGTTTGTTAAACTTGCGATATTTTTCTAAATTCAATATTGTAGTTTTCAAATGAATATGAAATTAGAAAATCTGATAGGAAATTGAGTGATAAAAAAACTCACTGTACCAAATTCTCAACAAAAATAATAATTATTCTATTTTTTATCTTGAATTTATTCTAAAAATAATCTATTTTTATATTAAGTATACATTCATTAGCAATAGTTATTTAAGTAACTTATAAATAATCATTTTTATTTTGGCTAGATGTTTATCAATGTGAAATACAAAAAAAGTGTTACAATTTTGTTAAGGACCGTTACTATTTATTCACATAATAAGAAAAAAAGTAATAAAACAAAATATATAGATCTGCGATAATGTATAAAAATAATAAATGACTTACATTCCTGATGCATGTGAAATATAACAACTTTATTCATCAAGCTATATCTAAATTTTCTAAGATTGTACATAAATGTATAAACAAAATATATTTTTAGTTACAATCTATATGATTCAAATTCAGCTATAACTAATGTGCCACACACGAGAGTGTATACAAATAATTCTGTTACTATCAAACGGTACATTTAAAATTTCAGGTACATCTTACATTGTATATTTTTTACATAATCTTTAACGGATTATTATAAGGTTTTAAGTATTGTAAATACACAAGCGCTTCACTTCAATACACTGGAGGAGACTTTATGCGTTGACTCTATGTTATTTGAGATAAAAGATTTATTGCATGATAAGGAAAACATTTAAATTGACATCGCTAATTTCTGATCAAAAGAATTATATGATATAATTAGTGGTTAAAATACGATAAATATATATGTGTTCATATTATTTACAGCACTTTTATTTTGTTACTTTAAACTATTTTAAAATTTGATTATATAATTCGATTCACACACACACATATATATATATATCTTTTCTTTATTTACAAAATTATAAAATTTATCATTTTTTGGTGCATTATAAATTGTTTCATAACAATTGATACTGATTTCGAATTTTAATTCATTATTTTTTAATGTTTGTAAAGGTAATAATACTGAATCAGTTCAGAAATATATATAGATATGAATGCAAATCATTTTCTATATAGTTGTAAATAAAATAGCTTTTAGAAAATTATATTAATTTTGGGTTCTTAAAACAACATGAAATACATTTCTACACGCAGTAAACATACAAAAAAGTTGTGCGGTGCAGTTGCATATGCCTATTGAACATTATTAACAGAGTTACGAATGCTACTGTAGTATTTAGTCGCAAGTTGAAGAGTTTGAACACTCGCCTTTAGCAGTAAAAGATCTCAGTAACCATACTAAATCAGTTATTTCATCTCGAATTAATACACGTAGTAAAATTCCGAATGTTTTTCCGGCGAAGACAAACTCTTATTTAGTCAAAAGTTGTTAGTACTCGGTTACCGATTGCGAGAAAAGGAGGAGAAAAGGAGTGAGGGTTTAAGCGCTTTAAAAGCATTGGTTGCAATCGAGGAAAGTCGGGAGAGAGAAAGAGGGAGAGTGCAGAATAGTCCTTTAACCGTTGACGCTAAAAGTCTCTCTCTCTCTCACTCTCTCTGTCTCTTCCTCTGGCAAAATATGCTTTCTCACGGTGATTGCCGGGGGCCGCCGCCGCTTCGCCTGGACAGATTTGAAGCTTGCCGCGACTACCGGTCTCTCCCTCTCTCTTTCTCTTCCTCTCCAGCGCTTTGCGGCAGTATCCAACGAGAAAGAGCTAGTACAGCCTGTGCAGGCAGAGAGGAACGCGGAGAGACTGCAGAGAAAGGAGAGATAACCGAAGGGCTTCTCTACTTTTAACGATCACAGCCTGCATTGACATCGCCGGGCGACCGAGGGAGAGAGAAAGAGAGATAGAGAGATAGAGAGAGCGACTTTTAGCCTGTGTATATGCGTATATGTATATATATACATGTATAAAGAGACACATCCGTGCAACGCGCGACTTGAACGAAATGTCCGACGTGACTACCAGCTAAGGCTTCCTGTCGCCCTCTCTCCACTTGGGCAGCTCTTTCTTTTTTACTTTTATAATACGCACACACGAGCCCTCGGTGCTGCTGGAATTCCCTTGGAATACAGTCCTCTTAAAACGCGACACGCCTCTTACCGCTTCATATGTGTAGTAAGACGACGAAGACCGAGAGTTGGCAACCGAAAAAAGTGCAGGCTGCCCTCAACGCCGACTCTCTTTCCCTCCTTCGCGCATGCTACGCTGTCATTTCACCTTCCTCCGCGAAGCGACAAAGTTTATTCAGCAGTCAATAGTTCAGATACCGATACTAAAAATTCAGATTATACACGTCAGTTGTAATTATTCAGAGGTGACAAATCAAACGGATAATTGACCTTTCAATTTGACTTAAACAATACGTAACTAATCGAAGAAGTTATCATTTGGAAGAAATTAAAGGCGTGCGATTGCTTTTAATGATCAAAAATTTTTATAATTTTTTTTATAATTCTTTTTATAATTCTTAAAAGTTATTTAGTAAATGTATAATTTATCATTAGATTACAATTGTTTAAATTAATCCTTTGTACAATGGATAAGAAACTTTTGAACATTCGACTCCCCGATTGGTTTTATTTTTATGACGAGTAACTTTTTCTTTCTCGATATGACGTCAATTTTCGTGAAAACTTTGAAATAAAGTCAATAAAATGTAGCTGATTAAAAAATTCGAGGTGATCAGATATAAATTATGTGCCATCTCGATCTAAACCTTTCGACTTTTAAAACCATTTTTTGGCACTTTTGTTTTTAGACAACTTTGGCTTACTCTGAACAAAGTTCTGTTATATGCAGTAAAAGTAATAATATCATGAAACATTTATCTCAACTTTTTTGTTTCATTTGTAATAATTTTGCTTTAGAATATTCATTTTTGGTGTCCGCAATAGCTTGTAGTTTCTACTTTATGAATACGATAGGATAATATAATAGTATACAGAGTATAACTTTTCGCAGATTAAATTGTTTTCATGGAACCTTAAAGTATGATGATAAATCATATTTGTAAAAGCGTTGATGGCTCACGTATAAGTGGTTACATTTAAATTCTCCGAAGGGTAAAGGATCTGACGATTTTTACTGTATTTTTGTAAGAAGATATCCAATATCTCGAAAATTGAAGGATAGATACACAAATCTAGAAATTTTAAGAAGGTGATGTCATGAGACTAAAAACACTGTACAAAAGTGACTTCATCATTAGTCTAAAAGCCTCGTATAACGCCTATCGAGAAAACACTCCTACTCACACACACACACACGCACGAACTCCAAAGTGAAAAACATTTTTTCACTTCGTTTTCTTTTTTATACATTAATGCACGAGCACTTGGAGCCCTTTTACACATTCCCTACAGCTTGCATATACACATTCTTCGCTCATTCAAGCGTAGTTCCTTTTAACGGGGCACACATTTTGTGGATGTAGGTTGTGCCACGCATATATGCAAAGGCTTTCCATCGATCATATATATATATATATATATATATATTACCATCCAACAATCTTATTTACAATGTTTATAATATTGTTAATGGATAAACTAATAATTTAACTTGCCTACAATTTAGCGGCTATTCTCAAATTGTTATTCACTCGTAAAACTGTTTGCCGAGATATTGTAAGATCACAAATAAAAATTATAAATTGAAAGCGTATATTAAAACCGCAGACTGTAAAATTTAATCAATGTATGTGTATAAACTGTTCCATAGGGTGAATTTTCACAGTGCTTATTAAATTGAGTTTAAGTTTAATTAAGTTAGATTAATATAAATAAAGTTATAAAAACTGCCTGAAAAATTGACTAATATAAAATCCCAGGCCACAGAAAATTTAATGCTTCGTTTTAATATCATGTTTCGTTTCTAAAAAGTTGTAAGCCAAAAATTTTTATTTCAATCATGCTACCCATATTTTCTTTAAATTTTTGATTTAGAGAGTATCTAACTGATGACTTAGTTTCAAGACTCCTTGCGGTTCTTCTTCTAACGACACGTGCAGATGAATGTAATTGGCTTCTCTTACCGAGTACACATCCTAGCGGATAGCAATTGTGTTGCAACCATCAGTTTTCCGACATTCCAGCTAGTAGTTTTTTGAGTATTTCAATTCCCTCTACGTTGATCTTCTTGTATCCTGGGGAGGCCACCTTGACTCTGTCTATCCAATTTGTTACGTTCCTGTACTTCTCAACATTAAATCCGAGAGCCTATTGAATAATTATGTTTTTCTTAATAACAAATAACCAACTCATTTAAGAGAATTGAATAATTTTTAAGTTTACATGCTCAAATTATCCTTTACAATTATGATTTTGATGTACAAAATTTACTTGAAATTTGTATTTGAAATTAAATTAGGCTTAAGCTTGTGCATCTCATTGCAACGTTGATAATGAAATATTGTCATTGCAGTAATTACTAGTTTCAATACCTCAGAGGTTGTCACCGTAGTTATAAGGGACAGGTCTGCTATGGTCAAATTCCGACCCGCTATATAATCTTGGTTTTCCAGCATTTTTTCAAGAATTCCAAAAGCCTCCTTCAGCTTCTCGTATCTCTCCGGAGAATGTGTCTCTTCTATCTTGAATATTACCGGAAACTGCAATTTTCGGAAAGAAATAGAAAGCCTTTTACCTTTGACAGTTTTCACTTAGGAATGCAGAGCAGATTACAAAGTAATGCGTGTAGGGCTGTCACACCAAGATCAATAAATCTCTTTAAGGAAACCGATAATGATAAATAAGGCGCCGTTTTTGTGAATAATTGATTTTTTCCATTTTCATTTGCTTAATTCTACCATTTTACTACTTTTCTTTATTGAGGAAATTCGGATTTTTTAGTAATCAAATAATAAAATGTAATTTTTAAACAATATTACATTTTATTGCATCTTATTGATAATAATTTTGCTCATAAGGTCAACAATCGCTATATTTAGACTAAATTATATATCTAGTATTTATTTTTAATAAGTTTGTAAAGTAAATATTTTATAGAAAATATAAAGTTTTTAAAATCATTGTTTATACTTAATTGTTTAGACATAACTACAGTAAAATTATTTCCGTATTGCAAAGTTACTGTGGTTCAACATTCTTGAATAAATACAACTGTACTCGAAACCCTTATTTAACGTGTTTCACATGATATAATAGTAATCAGTGTGTATCAACAAACCGAAAACGTATTCAACTTTTCTAAATGTTGGTGTGTCAGGGCAGTAAATTAAGCAGAAAGAGTTAATTTATACGTATCGATGATGTTCATACGTAATATTGAGCCATAGCTTTGAAGAGTGTGCCGCTATCGAAGTGGAGCGCCTGATTAACGAGTGCACGTCCGCAAGGATCCGATGGGAGTATCCTCGAATTCTTGCCGTACTTCTCCACCAGATAAATCATAATTGCTCGGCTGGAATGAAAAAGCAGAGTTAGCGTTGCACGATTTTTGTGTCGTAAAACAATTTTGCGTCGTGCGCTAATAGTTGCTACTCTCGCGCGTCTATTCTGATTTGAGAACGTGCAAAAAGTATATAGGTATAATGAGTCAGAATACTGGTACTTATGAAATTGTCTACGGAACGCATTGCTGTTGTCATCGATACAGCGATTATAAGAAAAGCGTGAAAAATTTGTGGGTTTTCCGTCTATATGGAAAATTATTATATTCCATTGTTGACTGTGTTATACTTGAGCTTGTGAGTCACTGCTGATCATTGAATTTCATGCCAATCTAGCAGTTTTTTTATGTTTAAAAATCATCTCTTTTTGCTTTGAATCATTTTTTGAGTGACTAAAATTGTACGACCGTTTTCAATTATGGGGGATAGACGCTAAACTTGAAGCTGCTGTCATCTGTTGCCAGAAGCTTCAAAACGATATCTTGTACCGCATGTCGGTAAAAATGCTCTCTGCTACTTTGATTAACTATTATAAAACATGACCAACCTTTCCGAAAGTTTTAAATCTCCATCCACGAGCAGTGGTATTTTTTTGGCCGGATTCAGCTGCAAAAAATGGCGCAATTCAGTACTTTACGTTCGCAACAGTTGCACCGATGAATTTCTTGAAGAAATAGTATAAACGGATAACGGAGATAGGACTTACCTTTTCAAACTCCGGTGACAAGTGCTCACCCTTGAAAACGTCAATGAAATTGAGCTTTAAACTGACTCCGATGTATTCGGCTGTTAATCTGACTGCTCGACTTGGTGGACTATTCGGTGCATAGTACAATTCCATCATTTTGTAAGAAAACGTTTTTTACCTTAAAAATTACCCGGGGACTGGTTCGCGAATCAACAATGCCAAGAATGGAGGGTGTGTTGTGCGAAAGAACAACAACGATGCACTGACAACTTATAGGCTCGTTTTGCAATCGTTTTAGCCTACTAGTCTATGGTAGTCGATACTCCAATGTCATGCTATAGGTGTGTAGAGGTGCAGAACTGACAGAACTATTATAGCTGTATATACGTGTGTCTTTTTATGTACAGTACTTCCATGCACTCGAACTAGAGTTCAGAATAAAACATAAGGCGATTAACATTGTTTTTCGCGAGTCTTCTATGAGTCGTATGAAAACAACAGTTGATTCTTAAAGTCCAATTTATTTGTACAAATTCTTAAATCTTAACTTATTGTAGTTCAATCCTTATGAGATTAAAAACATTATTCTTTTCTCTTTTAACAATAAATAATCCTAATATCTGAGTCGCTACGAGACTTAATATTTCCATTGTGAAAAATTAAAACTCGGTTGATAAAAATTGATAAAGCAATTGAGTATTAAATATACTCGAAAAATTAATGATGATCCGATGCTTCGTTGTTTTAAAGCTTTGAAATAGTTTCGAAATTCTTATGTCATACTTCTGCGTCAAAATTCTAAACTCTGTTTTTAGTAGATATTTAGTGAATCGACTATTTTTCTGACACTATATTTTCATTTGTTCGATATTTTACGCCAACCTTCTAACAATGCTTGAAACTTTTCGTTTCGACTTTTTGCATCGGATGGCTTTTCTTTGTGCTTATTTTTCAAGTGATCCACTAATTCTTTTAACGCCCTGAGACCTTCCCCATTGACCTCTTCATATTTTGGTGCTTCGGACTTTATTCTCGCATACCATTCGACGACGTTCTTGTATTTGTTCAGGTCAAAGTCAACGACCTAAAAGACGATTATGTTGTAATTAATTTAGAAAAGCTGCAGTCCTGCTATTTCTTATAAGTAGGCTTATAAAGTATAAATTAGCGAGAGTATTAATTAAATTTCTTTTTATGGAGATATTTTGTTTCTGTGCAACGTTAATGTAATACTTTTATACATTTGATACGTATAGCAATAAAATATAATATAAACATTTTTAAAAAAACAAATCTATTATATAATTTGATACTTTTAACTGTTTATAAACAACATTATTTTTATTATAAAAATTATGTGAATATTCTACCGTAAATGTGGAAACAGACGCGACGATGGCCAAGTCGGCTACAGTGATATTATTTCCAGCCACGTAATCCTGACCCTCGAGGAACTTCTCAAGGTGCTCGAAAGCTACTTCAACTTTCTCACATTTTGCTGGATCGATGGCTGCTCCGGCAAATATTTGGGGATACTGAAACGATTTCAAGTTGGATTTCAGTTTGTCAACACTCGACAATTTTAAAAGAGCCATCGAAAAGTACTTACGTAATAGTCGAGAAAGGATTGATACAATGTTCCCGCATCAAAGTAGAGGCGCTGATCAACGATGGCCCGTTGCGATGGATCTTTTGGGTATAGCGAGTCATCCTTGCCGTATTGGTCAACCAAATATGTGCAGATTACTCGGCTATACAATAAATAACTTTTTACTTAGATATCCTCTATTGCTAAACGCACGTACACATCTTCATATATTATGATATAATTTTGGAACTAATATATTTTACATGTAAGCTACCTTTCCCAGAGGTAAAATCCATCGTCGTCGAGAGTAGGTACCGAGTGCTGCGGGTTGATCTACAATATCAAGATAAGTGAGCTGATAATTTATAATGAGTAAATGATATTTAAAATTATCTCTTTTAAAATGCATGTAAGTCATTCCTAACTGTGTATAGTTTTTTAAATATTTTTTCTGTTTTGCCCACGCGTCCCGAGAAAAATTTATCCTCTTGCATAAATCACTCGCTATTGTTTTTGTCGAGGTCTCATATTTTAACAAAATTAGTTGTTAGAAGGTAGAGGAAATTGTAAAGGACATAGTTTTACGTGTACTTACCTCTAGAAACTCGGGCTGAAATTGCTCCTTGACCATGAGGTCGGTAAATTTGAGGTGGAGTTCGATTCCAATAGCAGCAGCGGTTAAACGTACAGCACGGCAAGGAGAACTTGCCGGAAAATTGTAGACAATAACAGGCATTTTTTAATCTGAAATAGAAAAGTATCCTTTCTATAAATTTATATACTATAATCTATAATATAATATAATCAGGACTTGTTCATTGACTGGAACTTTAGCCCATTGTTAACTGTACACTACAATTAACAACATTTGTCAGTTTCAGAAAATGAACAGGCTTAGTTTTGGAAATATTAGACTCAGGGGGCAGAAAATTGCACAGCGCGATTTACCTGCCAGCCCGCATTCGGGGTTTTTAGCAGTTAGATGTGGGACTGTTCATTATCTGACATTATAGTATGTTGTTACTCATATGATAATTAAGAATATTTGTCGGTTAAGGCTTATTTTTTTCTTAAATTAATATGTATATTTAGCGTGTATGCCAGAAAAAATTACCGATAGCTAATTTGTTTTTAATAATGGTTATTTTCAGTTATAGGTTCTTAATATATGTGTATATATATATATATTATATTTGTAGTTTATAATGCACTATAGAAGTACAGTGCATTGTTTTAGACACTAATTGACGCACTTTCTATTTATTTATTTTTTATTTGAGAACCATTGGTTTCTGAGCCTCTCGACTACCTACCTGCCTGCTAACTTCACTATCATGCTAACTTCACTACAGATAAAGTATTATATATTAATTATATTATTGTAATAATACATTCAGTTTTACTTGTTACTAAAGATAGTTGAAAGGAAGTTAGTGGAACAAAAATTATACACTAATCGAAAATTAACTTACAGTTTATAGCAGGTTTGTACACGGCTTGTTGACTTTATTAATTTACTTTGTACTTTCACACTGTTTTGCTGACTGACACCGATCCACAGCACAAGATTGTGTTAAATCTAAAGCACTAATAGTCGGGCTCTTATATTTTTAGTCTTTTCTCGCGATGATCTAGTATCTGTGATAACAAATTTCGACTATCTATTCTACGAACAAGTGTATTCTTCCTCTTCTCTATATCGAACTTTTTGATTGCTGCTTCACTCTCGTTTTTGATAAAAAGTCCAGCTGTTCACAGCAGTTTATGTGACTGTTATGACTAATATGAAAGAGGGGTTTAACGTGCTCACGATAATTTCCGGTTTAAGATAAACTATTTTCTATATTTTTTCCTCAGAAGTTTTTAATTTTACTAATTATGATGCAGTATTTTTTTTAGCTTAGTTTTACACAATATTTTATCCCGAAATCTGGTGATAAAGTATTGGTAAATGGAAAGTAATACTGCAAATTTGGAACTGAATACTGTATCTATACAAGTCCTATGCGGAAGATAACAACTTTAAAGCTTGGAAAGTCATTGCGAAGAATAAAATTGATTACACATGTGTATTTACGACATGTCGTTGTGACAATGAATTTCAAGATATTTATTTTATCTCATTATGTTATTTTTGTGAAGTATGAATAGATAACGTATACATTGTTCAAGATTGCCCAAATTAATATATATATAAGGTCCAAATCAAGATATAATAAGGTCCGTATTAGCGTGTCAAAAATTCAAGTTGCTTACTTGTTTATTTCAAGGGATATGATTAAAGCAGTGTAGAATTCAACAGTTTCAAAGTTAAGTACGTATATATAAATATGATTCATCAAATAGTTATTATTGACCAGCAATAGTAATGTACTATTGTCTATTTTAAAGTATGCGTCTTTTGTAAATAGCGGTAATTAATACATTTTTAATTATATCAATTCAGATTAAAGTTGAAACTTAATTCCGTTATACTATGGGAATTTAGGTAAACTTACTTTTATGCGAAATAATATCCAACAACTGGTGCTATCTATTGACGAGAAATGCCAACATAATGCAGTTATATTAGTAGATTAATACATCTTGTGTCGGTAAAGATGATATTCGTTTGAATTACTATTCTGTTTTGTTCGATACATTACAACCTATTAAAAATAAATCGATTTATTCTACCTCTCTATAGTTTATTTTTCTTTTTATATTTACATCCTTAATATTGTAATATTTTACAAGTATAGAGTTGATGCGGGATGAAAATTCGAGATTTTTTTACAACATATTCATTTATTTTTACGAAATCTTATTAGGTGTACAACTTTGCTTCCGCCGTTTTTCGATAGATGGCTGCAGCGGTAAGTGCCGGTTGAAATAGGCAGGTCAAAAATTTCATACAGTAAGCTTGGACATCTGTCAACATAACGATAGCAGCACATAAGTGAATTTGTGTTTGCATCAAAAGTGTATTCTCGATCGAAGATGTCAGTTTTCGAGCCAAATTCTCGTCATTTGCGGGAAGTGTTGATTTTCTGCTTTCATTTGAAGAAAACTGCGGCTGAGGCTCATCGAATGCTCTCAAGTGCTTACGGTGACGTTGCTCTTAGTGAAAGAACGTGTCGTGAGTGGTTTCAACGCTTTAAAAG